>JAKWJC010000363.1:51873416-52104452 GCA_027704865.1 Solanum neorickii | reverse complement strand
TCTTCATACTTAGGTGTGGGAGTTTAAGCCACCAAAGATCAGCCTCTGACTAAAACTATGGTCTGCAGGACTGCCCATCATATGATCGACACTCCTTTGATGAGCTCCGCCTATTGAAACCTGCAATTTTGTGCAAGTGTCTCGTCTAAGCTAGGGGGGATTGGGAAATTCAACTAGGTCCCTAATTATGTCAAAGACGGGTTTTGTGGGTCTTTTACGGTATTTTAATTTAGTTAAGACTTTTAAATCGTAGACTTAGACTCCTGAATCAAAAACAAAACCCAAATTTCAAAAGAAGTTCTCTCTAGACTCCATTGGAGCTTGGAGTAACGTTGAATCTGGGATTGAATGTTTTTATTGATTCTCCATTGTTTTCGTTGAAATTCTTCAATTAAGATATCGTGATTTCATCCTAGATTTTTCTCTCATTTAAGCAACCACTTTTCAAAGGCTTTTCATTGATGTTAAAAACCCTTGAATGCTGTATTTTGAAGTCTAAACATGGGTTCTTACATGAAAAAGTTTAAATCAATCATTTATGATATAATAGATGTTAATTAATGATTTTAAGATCAAATCCTCCATCAACTCATGAACCAATGAATCTATGAATTCCTTGAATTCCTAATTTTGGCTCTAAATTGGGTGAATTAAAAATAGCTTGATAATATGAAATTCATATGTACACTGTATATGGCTATTGAATTCTGTATAGATTGGGATAGAATTTATATTGTCTACGTTATATTAACGATATGTATATTTTTATATTTTTGGATCATTGATATGGATTGATTCTTTTCATAGTATTATGTACACGACTATTGGTAAGAGTCTTTTTAAAGTGAATTGGTTGAAAAGGTTAAGGAATGGTGATGAATATGATTAGAAGATGGTGAGTTGACCTAATTCTTTTATATTGTGTAGAATTGATATTGAATTGAATTTATTTTTATGGTCCACTTATTGTGGCGTTGCTTATGTGTTATATTTGCATTGAACATGGCCTTGTCGGTATTATAATGTGAATCGTAGTGCTATCATGTTATAGTTTGTATAGATTCATAATCTGAAGGACTATATGTTATATGTGAATGTGTGAGGTGAAAGATGATTCCATATAAATAGTTATATGTTAATATTACAGTCTATAATGGGTCTCTATATGTTGATAGGTATGTTGATAGGTAGACTTAGTTATCCCTGCATTGTAGTTGAATGTTATTGAATACGTGATATGATGATGTTTTTTCATGATTCGTGAACTAGTTGTCCCTCTTCTTCATACATGAAAGTAATGTGAAGATTACCTCTTGACTTGGTAGGGTTAGGCACCCTTTTCGTAGACATGTTTGATTGAATGTATGAACGAAGTTTAGGATGGGTAGACCTAAAAGAGGTTCCCTTATGCCGAATGACTTATATGAAGAATGTTGAATATGAAAAGAAGGTTATATATGTGGACCGTAAAAATGAAAATAAGGTTAAAGAATGAGTTATCCATTAATTTTATTATGATTTGGTAGGACTAAGAAATGGTACTTTCTATAATCAACCTCGAGAATGATTACTCTACGAGAAAAAAGGCAAAGCACCGATGGATATGCTTGTTGTAGTATCTCTAATTGCAGATTAGAATATAGTAAAAAAAGCCCTTGATATCCTACAAACATGTTCCAACATGATATGAGTCTTACTTCTACCTTTGGCAGGTAGAACACCTTCCATTGTAACACCCCAAAACCAACTATGGTGAAATAGATCTTTCTAAATGTTTCATGATCTAGTTTTATTTTAAATTAGTTATATTGATATTCTTAGGTAGTGCTTGATGTTTGGCGACTTTTGAATGTCAAATGTCCAAGAACGTCCATAACGTTCGATTGGTGTGTCTGAGAAAGTCTTCTGTGACTTTATGAGTTTTAGTTACTTTTATGTATTTCTTTTAGTCCAAATTAATGTGGGATGTTCCTAAGACCTATAAAAATACGCATAGGGAGTTAACGCCTGAGTATGAATCCACTTAGGTCCCAAGACTTGGACCAAAAACTGCCAAAACAGTGTAAACCAATGAACAAGTCGACAGCCAGTCGATCAATCAACAACTCATCAACTTGTTCCATCGATTGGACTTGCAGCCTACACATTTTGGGAGCTCCTGTATCAAACCACGAGCCCTCTTCAATGGGACGTCAATGCATCTAAAAGCTACTGGATGTGACAACTTTGTCTTTGGGTGTTTTGTAAATTCACCCTAAGTCTTTTACGATAGTAGGATGATATTTTAGGGTAGAGTAGTTTTAAGTCCTATACCTAGACAAGAACCCTCATTCCATACTCAGTACATCGTCTTATACTAACCCCATACTTTTTTTTTATAATAAGTATAGGTTGGAAGAAAGTTTGAAAACTAGAAAACAAGCTTGAGAAAGATTCTCTCAAGACTAAGTATGTTCTTATATATTCGAGGAATAGTCGTATTTATTAGTTTATATTCTAGAGACTTTTTATACATTTTTCATTTAATGTAAAGGACCATGTCCCCAAGAAGTTTATATCGTTTCTTTAAGTTGGCTTGTGAAGAGGAGATCAAATACTTATCTTTTGTGAAAGATGTTCTCTCGATTAACATATTTCTTGAAAAGTTTTAATTCCTCACTACTTTTTATGTCTTATGTAATGAATGATAGGTAAGGCTTGTACAAGACCTCTGATAGGTTAAAGTACACAATTGTTCTGACCTGTGGGTTCTCCTTAATTTCTAGGGAGTACTTTATACCACCTAAAATCATTTAAGTTTGGACAAGATTAATTCGATTATATTTCCTAACTTCTATCTTGAATGAATTAAGGTTCACCCACAAAGTGTTTAGCTATACTATAAATTAAGATAACGGTAGCATCTTCTAGAATTTGATTTTCTATAGTTTGCCCCCAGGTTCAATTATAATTATATGTATAATAGTAGTTGCATTTACTACTTTTTCACTATTATTTTTGGTGAGGTAGTTGTCCCACAAACTTTTTTATGCCAGTTAATTCGGCGGTAATTACGAGCGTGCTTATCGGATAAATTTTTATTTTATAGGCCATACTATTCAGACCCATTTCATGTAATTTATTATATAGTTGATTTTTCGTGTGTCAATCAATATTCCATTCAGCAATCAATCTTCGAGTGTTTGATGTATGTGATAGAAATTTTTTTTCTTCGCAGTGCAGATCCGGAATGGAAGGTGTCTTGAAATAATTCTTTTTGAAGGAATAATAAGAACCTAATTTATTAATTTCATCATCATTATATTTGGATAAGGTATTATTTGTCTTGGATTTTTGCTCTTCATTAATTATTCCTATAAGTTCATCAGTAGTTTCAAGTTTCTAATGAAAGTTAGAAAGTTTCTTTGTGAAATTTAGGTAATTTATATAAAGGGTGAATTTCTAATTCTTTAATTTTATCCTTGTAGGAAAATTTGGGTTTATTTTTACTAATTAATTTTTTATTATCTTTTAGGATCTGATTAGATACCACATAAAGTAGTTCGTTTTATAATTATTTTGTTGTAGAATTTTATTTATATAGTTATTTGTAGTATAACCTTTTGTAAATATTATGTCCATACACTACACAATTTTAGGTCTACGACCATCCTAGTACAGTGTAGCCTAAACTAGCAAAAAGTATGGTCTTAGATAAATGGCTACACTTTTGGACTTTACGCAACACTTTTCTAGGGGTGTCCAAATGAAGCGTTACCTTACATTTTAGGCAACACTTTTCTGGTGTTGCCTTATCAATTACACTTGTAAGAGTAGCCTAAAAGGTAAAATAGCTACGCTTATATGTATCTCAATAGTAACATTTATATCTCATACAACTACACTTTTTAGTGTTGCCTTAGCTTTCTTATTCACCACAATTCGTAAGTGTGGCATTTTCTATCTAATGTGTGAAAATAATTTTAAAGTGTTGCCTTTTCTATCTCATGTATGACAACACTTTGAAGTGTAGTCCTTGTCCATGTGATTACCACATTATACAGTCCTAAGGCTACACTTTGAAGTGTGGGCATATCATTTTGGCCATAAAATCTAAGCCACAATTTCTAATTAAAAACTACCAATATCATTTTACAATAAATAATCTCAAGCATTATATTGGCTCATAGGTAATTCAAATACATAGATTTGCAATAAACCTCAAAACATTGTACGTCTTGTGTACTTACACATACTTATAAAACAATATTAAAAAAATATGTCTTGTATAACCAATATTTAGAAAGGATTTTTTAATCTCTACTATCGAAAAATTCAAAAAAACCAAATGCATTCAAACAAACATGACAATAGTACAAAAACTCTTCATCGTTCAATACAGTAGATCGAGTTTCCTTCTGGACACTATTCAAATTCAATTACTGTCCTTTTTCGTGCACGATAACTGTGAAGGACTCTCGATCATTCGAAAACAGTACTGACCTTTTTCCTTGATAAACATGGATCAACCTTTTAAATAAAGCTACAAATAGGAAAGAAGAATAAAACACGAAAGAACAAAAGATTGTTACTGTTTAAGGAATAAAGTATGTAACATAAATAAAAAATTGAGAATTTCTGTGATAAAGTCCATGGGTCAAACATTCACAAAAATATCTTCTCATATGATAAATTTATTACTAACATCATTAACTAGGAGGTATTGACAAGTTAAAAAAGCATACAAAAAGCTGGGAATTTTTTACCTTCTGCCTAAACAATTCAAACTTCTTTACAAATTAATTAGAAACTTTTTCTTTTTAGTAGAATGATAGAAGATTGTTTCATCTCAAGAATCTTAGTTTCATCAACTAACAATTGCGTAGTAGGTCAGTTTATAGAGCATTTAACATCTCATTGTTTGAAGCCTCTAAAACATCTTGTATTTTTTGTACTAAACCTTCACTTCCACTTCCGATATCTCCACTAAACTAAAATATATTACTATAACAACTAACTTGTATCTTTACAAAGAGATAGTCACCACAAGTAACAGCAAGGGTTCAAGATCCCAATCATGACCGGGGGGGCGTATCACGCAATACTTCAATAAATGTTTCAAAGAAATTGTGCACACCTTCCCATAGTTGTTGAATAAATATGGAAATAAGAAAAAGACAAAATTAAATTATGGTGAAACGATGACCAGTTACCAAGTGGAAATGCGTCTATCTTGTGTGGTTTTAATTTATAAAAAAAATTAAGAGCTAGAAACTATAGGAAAGATACCCAGTTCCCGTCAATGTCAAACTCATTCCTCAAAGCCTCCATATGATAAGATGTTGTAACTAAGTACTGGATAGTAGTAAATTGTCCTTGTTTGGGATGACAACCATATCCTGCAACAGATACGAGAGAACAAATCCACATAGTCAAATACAGAACTATATGTTCCTAAGACATCGCAACCAGAAATGTGAAGGTGAATCAATAGTTTGATATGAAGAGATAACACAAAGAATATCCACATAGTAAAATACACAATGCTACTTGCTTTGTTTTGATAGTGAGATCATTTTTGATTTCATCATGGTCTTTGGCAAATGAACACACAAACAATTTATAGCTGGCCTAATATCCAACTCAAACAAACTATTGAAAGACATTAAATTCTGAAGTATTGTGATTGTTCACACCAATGTTCAAAATACTTTTACATGCTACTTACACTTTGGGAAGGCCCCATTGTCATGGTGTATCAAGTCGAATCTTAGTTAAGAGTTTTTCTAGTAAAAATACTACTTCTATAAATCTAATAAACTCCTACAAGGGGGAGAAAATCACTGCAAAGACTAATAAACTTATTGACCTTTGGAGATACACTAGAAGCATATGGAGATGATTATTCGATTGATAAACTTGGAGGAAAAGGCCCATCTTTGAAAAGAAAATTATGAAAGCAAAATGCAGGTTATTAATAGAAAGTGCATAGTTTTCTTAACAAGAGTCAACTTAGATCATCTTTATTTCTTAACGTCATGTAGAACAGTGAAAAGAAATTACATGCGAAAACGAGTATTGATAATCAAAAAATCCAAGTGACTTAGATAACAAAGTTTAGGTAAGAGGGTATATACACTTCATCAAAAAGCAATTTAATTCAGCAAGTTCATCTTCTTCAGCTAAGATAAATTCAAGTGAGCTAGATAATGAAGTTTAGCTAAGAGGGTACACTTCTAAGGAGTGCGCTGAGCAGCTTGCTTCCCTGCAAGAACATGGAATTGAGCAATAGGAACTGTAGCTGCTGGTTTAAGCAGCTAGTCTTCTAATTCTTTTTGTTCTGTCTTTAATTCATCCTGCAACAACATGATGCCAAAACTAAAATAAATCCATAGGCATTTTACGTGATAAAATATTACTTAATATATACAACATACAAGCTTCTAAAATCATGTTTAGTCAATAAATATTCAAATAGATTACAATTAATAAAGAAAAACACTAATCCAATATAAACATTTTAAAAATGTTAGAACTAACAGAGTAGATAGTACCTAATATAACATATATAAACAAATATCTCCACTGAGTGGATCTAATGTCATGTCGGTATGCTTAGAAATCTAGATCTTAAAATGCTTCTATTTGTTCTTGTCAGGACCTTGCCGGTGACGCTTCTATAGACTTCAAGAGTTTTAGAGTTTTGGAAGCAAATAAAAGAAAATATTGATTAGAATATTCTTTTATAAAAACACTAATGTATCAAGATATGGTTAAATAGGTTATTAAGTTCGAATAAAAGATACCAAAAACAAATGGACCTTTCAAAGTCAGCTTCGAGCATCTTGTAACACAATATGTTTAATTTTATCATCTCTAACGAACCCCTCCAATTGCAAATAAAGGATGAAGTTATAGTGCATCTATGTTTAATTTTAGGAACAATATGTTTGGTCACACAGGGAAAATTCATTTTCTAGCAGTACAATACTTTAGCTTTGACCTCTGAACATAGACATATTACTGCGACATAAGTAGTATATCAGTTGAATATTAATGAAAGAACTAAGGATTTTCGTAATTTTAATGCAATACATAATTCAGAATATTACCTTGAGTAGTGATTCCTATTGTGTCTCCAAGGAAACTTTCAAAACATCCCTTGTCATGAAGTTTATTTGAAAAAGATGTCTCTTTTAAACGTGAAATCAGTCCATCAACTTTGCACTCAATAGCACAGGATACATATATGTCGAGAAAACTCTAAAGGTGATTCAAAGTAGATTAATAGCTTCATAATAATTACCAGAAGATAGTGATTCAAAGTCACAGTAATACAGAAAACAAAGAGCACACAAAATGCATGTCCAATTTGCATAACCTTCTACAGTATTGAAGGAAAAATCGAACTAACTTAGCCTTGTGCTCAAGTATCAGATAACTCATTACCCGCAAATTCATATTGCTAGAGTTTGGAAGCAGATGGAATGGCTCGTTATCTCCTATACTTTCTATATTATGCTAAACATACTTCACATATGGAACAAAACAAAAACTAAAATGTGTAAACCAAAATAAAACACTGGAAGATATTGATCCTTTAGCTACTGAAATTCAAAATATATTATAGTGTAAAAGACTATAAGAGGGTGTCTTTCCAAAGCTTCGCAAAAACATGTGACTTAGTGATGATTATACTTCTTGATGTAGGTGGTAGATGATGTAAATCATGTCGAGTAAAAGGGGATCTCTCTAAGAAGATATTACCTAATTAGTGCATGCAACTACAAGTTATGTCTACAGTAATTTAACAAAAGCTCACTTAGGGAAAAGACTACAACTTTGAGAAGCAACTAAAAGATCTACCTTCATGCAGACAAAAACCATAAAAAATTTATTTCTAATCATTCAAGTGAACCTTCTCTTTTGGTTTCAAAGTTTGAGTGGTAAACCACATCATTAAACACCTAATCATGTATTTATTTCTTATATGAGTTGATTCTAACATTTGAAGTGAATATTATATTTCATTACTTACAAAAAAACGAGTCTACCCTAGTTTAAACTCATATAACACAATTGCAGGGTACAATTGGAAACAAAGTGTAGTTGCTGGGGAAGTGAAGTCAAATGATCATAAAACATTTAAATGATATGCACACACCGAAAGACCTAATCGTATTTTTAAAATCAATCGGAACATAAGTGAATCCAACTACCACCACTACTTTTACTTTTGCTTATAACCTTCCAAAATCACACTCTCTCTCACACACACATGTTCTGCGTGTTAGGTGAAAGAGTAATCATTCCATAACGGTCAAAATGTATAAGGAAATCTTCACAAAAGCCTCCAGATAAACTAAAGAACCTTAACAAAATAGGAAAAAAAAACAACAAGAAATTAAAGCTAATTCGCAAAGTTGTTTTTGAGGAAAAAAGATGATATATTTTTGTTATACGTGAGAAAAATAACTAGCTTTATACCAACAATGAAGCAAATTGTGGGCGAGCATATACATTATGCTTCAAAAACAATTTTGAAAGGACGCATATTTTAGAGAAAAATTAATTACAGACAAAGAAAGAAACATCAGGTGTGCTTACCAACACAAGATACTACCTTTCCACTATCTACAAATTTTGCATAGTAACTATACTCAGGAATAAGGGTAACCTAATAGCAATGGTAAAATATGTAGTGCTGGATATTCTAAGGCGGGATATCTTAACAAAGTGGGAGTCACAGACATACGAAAAGTTGTAGTCTTCGTAAAGCTTTGAATTGTGCACAATACTCAGACATAAATGTATGAGATGTGAAGAAAAGAAAAATACCTTTTGATGGAAAAATTACAAGTCGTGTACAGCTTCTTCTTGGATTCTGAGAATATATGCGTATGACAGAACCTCATAAGTGCCATTACCTTCGACTTATAGCCATGAACCTCACATGTATTACTGATGACCGCATTCGTGTTGTTCTCTCCATTTTATACAGTACCATTATTATTACTCTTATCGTCTGCTTCCTAAAGCTTTTATTTTAGACATCCAGAAATTCTCTATACGCTTGAGCTTTACTTCCTCCATTAACGACCAATAACAATCTATGTATATACGCTGGAGTTAAAGTCATGTATCCCACACGACAAGGAATCAACTGATGTAGGTAAGAACTACGAGCAATACTCCCAAAAATAAAAATAACAATCGTATCAACAAAGATAAGAATATAAAAACCCTAATGCTAAATATGTTACAACGCTCAAGCAATAATCCCAGAAATCGTAAATGTCGAAGTTCAAAGATAAACGTTTTACCCAAAAAAATTCCTTCAACGTAATGAATGTTTAAGAAATCATCTTCTTAAATGAATCGTCTGTTCTGTTATACAAGAAAAAATAAAAAAAACATCAGGTTTTGAACGTCTAAGATGAACAATGAAATCTTGAAACCTGAAAAAAAATTCGTAGTTTTGCTTCATGAAAATTTCAGATTTGGAGCTTCAATGTCTTGAGCTGAGTGGAACATTCTTCATTCAAGAAATTGGGGATATCTTCAGTGAGCTAGGCAGAGCGTTTTTTCTCCCAAAAATTCATATTTGGACCTTGAAATTTTATGTTTTATGACCTTTAAAGTGCAGTGAAAGAGTAAAGTGAAGTGAAAAAGTTAATTTTTATCACTTATTAATATTTATCTTTTTTGTCCAATAAAAAATTGGAGTGAGTGTTAAAATTTGTTAGGGACTATAAAATTTTAGTGAAAATTTTTTAGGCAACACTTATAAGGTGTTCTTTTTTCAATTATAAGAATAGGACATTTTAGAAGTGTGGCCATATATGTAAATAAGTATTGCCAATTATATCATATTGTAACAACCCTTACAAAGTTTAGCCTATATCATTAAAGAGTACACTTTCAAAGTGTCGCCAAAATTAACGTAGCCAAAAGTTAAAAATTTCAGCTACGCTTTAAAAGCGTTCCAAAAATATTTTTAGGCAACACTTTACAAGTGTAGTGAAGAATTAGTGTGGTTGTAGGCCTAAAATTGTGTAGTGATATTAAAGGGTGAGGCAGTACTAATTTATTCTCTATTGGAAAAGTAATTTAGTCAAATGGGGGAATTATAGACTAAATTACTTTATTATTTTTGGTAGTAAACAATTTTTTTGCAAGCATGTTTAACGACTCCTTTTGGTCATCTAATTTTCCTATCTATTCAATCAATTTACAAAATTCTATATTACATTTTAATCTTTTCATATCACTAAACTATTTATTTATAAATGTTATTCTTTCTGATAAAGAGTATCTTTGTACATACCATTGTTTTTTTTATTGAATTTTCTCGACTCTTTTAAAGTTTATCTTAATATGTAATATCTGGTTCAAAAGGTTCATCTAATCTAATCGTGCATAAAGAATCCTTTATTTCTTTACTAGTAGTGGTATTAGATTTTTAATTCATAATCTAGTTTCCAAATGGTTTCAGAGAAATATACCTCGTTTAATTTTTATCAATGTCATGACCCAAAAATGGGCGTAATGGTACTCATCTCATCCCACAAAGAGAAGTCAGCCTACAATCCAATCACCTTATTAAATGTGGAGATAAAACAGAAGTCCAATAATAATTCAACTTAATTCAATTCCCAAAACCTGGTTGTCATATGGACAAACCTCTAATGTTCATACTAGCATTGAAATTAGACACGCATGTCTAAAATGAAGTTGTCTTTGATGTAAAAACAAAATCATAAACTTGAGTAGGACAACTACCTCATAATTCTCCACAAGATACCTCGAAATGAAGAGAATAGAGGATATCACGACGATTCATAGTCGTAACCTACAAAAATTTGTAGATGCAACGGGTAAGTACCAAATAATACGGTACCCAACAAGCAAACATCTAAACACGAGATAAGAGAACAAAATACAGATACACATTAAACCCTATCCGAACCTCCACACTATAACATGCATATACTAGAAGAACCTAACAGTTTACAGTTCACAATTAACAAAACACACAACTCAATAACAACACTTAATATCCGTCAGTCCTATGTTTTACGAAATGTCACTCACAGTATTAGCAACACACAAGTTCAATTTAATCAATGATAAAAATGTGCAATGTCAAGAAATGCAATTTAAAAACATTTATGCATGTCTAAACTAATGATACACAACCGCTGCATACATTACATCCCTCGAAATATAATATCCATCACGGCGAGTGATAAGACCCTCATAATGTTATCTCCTCTTATCACATAACACTTATCAAAACCATGTGTCAGATCAATGCAAATGACATGCTCAAATAAAAATTGAAGTGATAATCATTTTGATAACAAAGTAGAGTTTACTAGAATAAAATTGTGATACAACACAAATAAATAAGCAATAATACTCCAAATCATTCTCAAATATCATACACGGAAATATACGAATTTTATACGCTTAACAAGGGTTTAGAAATACACTTGCCTTAGCCGATCGAATAATCACTCCGGGACTTGAGCCTTCCCTTTCCATTGAGCTTCCGAACCGTTGAACTCTATTCAAGTATATATTCACAATAAGGTTTCAGAACTAAAAACACCCACATAATCATGCGTTTAACCTTGACCATAAGAGTCACCCAATTTTAGAATCAAGTTGGTAATTGTTGATTCCAACTAACATTTCAACTATGGCATTATTAAAGTTCATGTCTAGGATTAAATCCCATATTTATTCAATATCATAATTTGAATGGTACTTACAAAATTATATTCATATAATATTTGAATATACATATCAATATATCAAAACTTCAATCATAATATAATAACCAAAAGTATAAAAATTACACTCAAATGACTTCGAACATCCTTCTTTTTGACACCTTTCTTCCCAATCAATGATTGGCCCATTATGGCCAATCATTGGCCCACCATTTAGCAAACATACATTAACCCCCAATGCCTTAAATTTCCAGTATATATATATATATATATATATATATTTTCTCTACAACCATGCATTCATATGCATATTCTCTCATCCAACAATTCTAATCCATTAATTTAATTTTATTATCTGTCACTGCATTCTTTAATTTCAACCACTAATTTATTTCACTTAGCCCTTCAAATTTGACGATAAATCATAAAAAATATAATAACAATTTAAAGTGTAGCACTGCCTTGTCCCTCACATATTCAAAGCCGCGGAATATTGGTCACACCATAAGCCTTCAACATTCATATTTTAAATCTAATACAACAATATAATAATATAATAGTATTAATGTATAGGATCTGGAAATTTTTTTAATCCAACAACCCCCTTTTCAATTGTATACATGTATATAAAATATTTAACAAAATCCTATGCATTATAAAGAGCAAACAAATGTAATAGCACGCATAGAAAGACTAAACCTTCAATAGAAATTTTACGTGAAGCAATTGGTAACGTGCGAGATATCATAACCCTTCGTCCGTTCCTTCTTTCTTTTGTTTATTTATTTTCATAATTAATTAGTAGTAAAAGTGATAATTTTTTCGCTCATTTTATTATATAAGGGTCAAATACTATATGGTCTTATTAAATAATAACTTTAGCGCATTAACTATCAATTAAGTCAATTATCCATCAAATAATTACGTCAAGTTAAACTAATATTTAAAATTTCCAAAATTACCTTCTAGGTTATCACATTATCCACCACTAAGAATTATGTTTTTCCATGAACAGAAAGTAAAAGAAAGTACCTAAAACATCGAATAAGTGAGGATATGTGGCATGCATGTCAGGCACGGTCTCAAAAGTTGCCTCTCCTACATATTGATGCTTCCACTGCACCTTCCCTGAAGCAATCTCCTTGGTCCTAAGCTTTTGAACCTGCATCTCAAATATACCTATTGGTTCCTCCTCAAATGTCAATTCTGGACCAAAATTAACAAAATCAAGTGAAATCACATGTGATTCATCTGGAATATACTTCCAAAGCATAGAGACATGGAAAATAGGATGAATTGTCGACAATCTAGGTGGAAGGCCATAATTGAGTCCACCTCTCCAACTTTACTCAAAATCTCAAAAGGTCCAATGGATATATGTCTAAGCTAGCCCTTCGTTCTGAAACACATCACACCCTTCATGGGTGATACCTGGAGCCAAATAAGATCACACTCCATAAACACTATGGCTCTAACTCTCCGGTCTGCATAACTCTTCTGTGGACTCTGGGCTTTTACCATTTTGTAGTTAATCATAAGGACTCGCTCCATGGCCTCTCTAAGCATATTTGTATCCAAAGAGTCAATCTCTGCTGAATTAAACCACCTGATCGGAGATCTACACCTTCTGCTATACAACGCCTAAAATGGGGTCATCTCAATACTGGAGTTATAAACTTTGCTAAAGGTGAATGTTGATCCAATCTAGCATCGAAATCAATCACACATTCCAGGAGCATGTCCTCCAACACCTGAATCGTCCCCTTGGACTAACCATCTATCTAAGGGCGAAAAGCGGTACTCATATCAAATTGAGTAACCATACCATGTTTTAATGCCTTCATGAATGAGAAGTCAATTGTGAACCCGATAATATGTAATAGAAATAGGAACCCATGCAGTCGCACAGCCTGGTTGATATATTGCTCGACTAACTTCTTTGTCACATACTTGAAGTGGGCAAACTTTGTCAACTTGTTAACAATAACCCAAATAGAGTCATAATTACCCACTGTGGTAGGCAAACCCACAAAAAAGTCCATAATAATCCGCCGCCACTTCCAAGTATGAATAGGCATCATCTAAGATACACCCTCGGGTCGCTGGTGCTCACACTTCACTTGCTGGCAAGTCAAACACCTCGAAACAAAGTGTAAGATATACCTCTTCATCCCACAGCACCAGTAATGCTGAGTCATATCATTATATCTCTTCGCCCCTCCTAGATGGATGGAATATCAAGAACAACGGGCCTCCTCAAAAATCAATCTAATCAACTCGCACATCTTGGGCACAAATCCCACCTCAGACCCTCAAGAAACCATCAGAATCAAGGAAAACCTCCTTGGCTTCCCCTCCTAATACTTTGTCTCTTATGAGACACAAATTCTCAACATCAAATTGGTGTGCTTCAATCTGCTCTACTAAAGAAGACTGAGCCTCAATAAAAGAAACAATCCCACCAGTCTCTTCTGAAATATGCAAGCAGATAAGACTATTATCTAATATATGCACATCTCTAGACAATGGTGTCATAACCATACAAAGTAGTTCAAGAATCCTCATACTAGGAGTCTTCCCACATAAAGCATCATCCACAATGTTAGCCTTCCCCTCATGATACAAAATGGTCAAATCATAGTCCTCCAACAACTCAAGGCACATCTGCTGCCTCATGTTCAAATCCCTCAAAATAAGGATATAGTATAGACTCCGATGATAAGGAATGATCTCACAATGCACCCCTTACAAATAATAATGTCGTAAATTCAGTACAATTACCAAAGCCGCTAGCTCCAAATCATGAGTACGGTAGGTTTTCTATTGGGACTTCAAATGCCTAGAAGCATAAACAGTCACTTACCCGTTCTGCATCAACACACCACCCAATCCATCTCTAAAATAATCACAATACATACTAAAGTCTACACCCTCCTCAGGTAGAGTTAACATAGGAGCTGAAGTCAGCAAAGCCTTGAGATTTTTAAAGCTCTCCTCACACTCATCTGACTACTAAAAACCAAAACCCTAGAGAGTTAATCTATTAATAAAGATTCAATAGTTGAGATCCTCTGAACAAATCATCGGTAATAACCTGCCAATCCCACAAAACATCGTATTTCGGTAGGAGAAATAGTTCGCGTCCATCCTCTAAGTGCCTCAATCTTGGACGGATCTACTTTAATACCCTCCTTGGACAACACATGTCCCAAGAATGCCGTAGAAATAAGCCAGAGTTCACACTTCTAGAACTTGGCATACGACTTCTTTTCACTCACTGTTGTAGAAACATAAATAGGTATAGTCATGATATCACATATATATCAAATTTAGCAACAAAATAGGTAGACACATAAGATAATGTAGACCCTAGATTAAACAATATAGATCAAGGTCGACTATATATTCGGATCATACATGTAATGTCAACATCGGAGGTCTCCTCATAAAAGCATAACAGTGGCCCCCTCATCCACCTCCATCCTAGGTAGTATATTTACTCCCATTCTTCTGAGCTACAACACCATACTAGAGATTCTACCACATCTACCTGACTGAACTCTGCTACGGCCTCTATAGTGTGGTGCCGGTGGTCTACTCTAAAATGAAGAATTAGGTTAGGGCCCACCACAACCCCTCTAAGAAATACATTGTCGCATTAGGTGATCGGGATATCTTATACTAAAGAAAATCTCTAAACTTAGAACTGGTGTATGAACCATGAAAACCCAATAGAATTTATTTACCCTATAGGTCGCTGTTCTTAAACGTACAGTCCTAACCTGGGATATAAGAACACCGAGATGTCTGACCACCCTCTGCTGTCGCCATAGATGCGTGAATGAATCCCCGTTTCTTACAAAAACTACTCCCTTTATGTGATCCCCAACCTCTAGATGAGGCAACATAAAACGAACATGATGTACGGTCCCTCTTAGGTTTTCCAAACTACTTGTTCTCCATCAATTCCTCCTTTTTAGCAGCGCCCACAATGGACTTGAAAGAAGCCCCATCTCTATATGCTCTAAAAACAACCAATCTAATAAAGAAAGTAATCCCCTCCACAAATCTACGAATCCTCTCTATCTCATTTTGAATAATGGCCAGAGCATGCCAAAAAAATTGGTAAAACGAGCCTCATACTCTGCAACACATAAGTCGTCTGGTCTCAGATTCTCAAATCTCAAACAACACTCATATCTTACGCTTTAACGGGTAAAATGATCATGGAAGGCATTACAAAAATTCTCCCAAGTCGCTGGAGGAGATCCAACTGGCAAATCCTCCGAATAAGTCCTCCACCACTCTCTCAAAGGACCACAAAGCCGGAGTGTAGAATATATAACTCCATGTGACTCAGCTTATCCAACCACCTCTAACAACTCTTGACATGTTCCGAAAATCTCATATGTCTCCTCAATCCTCCCACCATGAAACTTAGGTGGGTCCATATTTCGAAATCTCTCATACCTAAATTGCTCATCCTCTGTAAGAACAACTAATTGTTCACCTTGAACTCCAACTAGTAATGCTACATTAATCTAAACCATCGGATCAATTGGTAGCTGCGCCACCATATATTGAATAACTGGAGCTTGCTACTACTCTAGGGTCTGAACCCCGTCTCTAGTCTGTCAGTTTTAAGGTGTGGCGGTTGCACAACCACCCTGAGTTGATATCTAAGCGCACTTAACCCCCTCAATAAAGTATTCTGAAGAAATGGTGTGACTGGAGGCTCTTGAGGAATCTAGTCCTTTCTTGCACCAATCTGAGGCTTTGGAATAATCTCTCTTCCATTACCTCTCACTGATGCTTCTCCACGGCCAATACCTCTTGCTAGTGTCGTACCACGAGCATGAACTCTAGCTCAGGCTCTACCCCTACCCTTGGTTGGGGCCTAAACAACTGCCTCATTAAGTTCCTCCCCACTACCACGATTAACGTTAACTCTATTTCTCGTCATTTGTCAAAAGAGTATACAGTATTATGTATAAAGAAGGTAATTCAATTCCGGGAATACCACCTAGATGTTACCGGCGTCTTCGTCCTCTATGAGGACTAAGACTAGCCTCTTAACTTACACCATTGCATTCATACGACAAATGTAGCAGAAAATTAAAATTTATTCATTACTTCGAATTTGAGGTTTACATAGACCTCTACAAACACATAGTATATATATATCGAGTACACATATATTCTTCGTACATGAGGATTACTTACTCTTCTACTTTTATTGCAGATAGATATATAGAATAAAATAAAGTCTCAAAATAGTCGTCTCATATCATAACCATCTAATAAGAGTATATAAAATTTGACCTAGCCCATAAATCAATACAATAACCATATATAGTTCATACAAAGTTTAGTACTCAAATGAAAGGAAAAAAACATAATTGTCTCAATATTAAAACAAATTCATAGCTTGATATTGGCATTGCCCCGGGATGTGAGGACCTACCCAACTTGGATGATCAAGAATTCTAAGTCTTCTTCAAAGTCGTCTCCAAAAGCCCTTCAACAATCAGAACCTAAAATGTTCAGAAAAGGGAAGAAATCATGTTATTACACCATTTTTACTAGATATGAGACCATATGCACACATACTTTGAAAACATGCTAACATTTAATAAAATATGCATTTTTCATAAAAAAAACCCTTATGTACATTCAACAAGACCATACCAACCAATAGGACATGTTCATTAAATCATAGGCATGTGCATAAAAAGAAAAACTACATCAATTCTAGTCAAGATAAAATGCATACATATAATTGAACACATAGTAAAGTAACCCTATCATCAAGTGATAATATCATCAAGCATGAATAAGAGTAGATTTTGTCATAACCAAAGTAATACACTAAACCATGAATCCCTATCAAGTCAACAAGTGCAATGACAAAATAAGACCCAATAACCTTACTCAATAAAGTAACCCAACAAGAATCATGACTAACATCCCACTTCACATAGCATAACATTTAAGAGTACGTATCATCACATCTTAACAGTATAGAACAACACATATGCATAAGTAACACTAATCAACATATAATATCAACAATATGCAAGTTCATTTTATGCATATCATGTGCCATCAAAAGCTTAATCATGTATAAGAACAATCTCCTATGTCTTCCCTCAAGGCAAAATAATGCAAGGCATAGTTAGGGTCAAATACCCCTACAAAAGCTAGCTCAAACCTTTTAAGTACCCTAGTTTGTTTGTACTTCATTAATTCATTTTAGTTTAGGGAAAACTTGACTTAACAAACATATATCACAAGAGCTAAGTGTGGAATCCGGTGTTGTAAACTATACACAAAAGTAAGGTGGTCTACGGGCCAAAGTTAAACCAAACATAAATGTAGATTTCACGGTTGACGCACTAGCTAGACATCCTATGGGGGCAATTTAGTTCAAGAACAAAGAAACAAGTATAATACCCTCTACATACCACTTTGAAATTGGGGCGTCCTCTCATGGGAATCCATTGGATGAGTATCCCTCATTGCAGATCCAACACCTCATGTGGTACTATAGGGTGGATCTTACTCTATGGAAAGTTGTCCCCTCCCATTATCAAGTTCATCGGGGCTAAGATAAAGTCTCTTTTTGAAATGTCATTAATGTCTTTAGTAATCATCACAACTAATTGTAGATCATAGGGTCTAACCCTTGTATAAAACATCATCTCATCATTGCTTAATAAGACTCTCATGAGTATTATCCTTTAATTACAATTGATATAGGCGAGGTTTGCACATTAACATCTTCATATCATGATAAGGAACTTTTGTAAATCATTCACCATCATTACAACATTTACATCTTAAGCCAACACCTCACAATAATAGTCAAGACATTTCAATTCAACATCATACAACCCTATCAATTCTAATACAAGGCATACTCCAATAAAACATCGTGACTTAATCACAATTAACCATAATTTGAAGTATACGATAGGGTTCATAAGACTTACGAAGTCCCCTTGATAATTCATGATCAAGGTCTTACCATCAATCCTTAACTCAACCCAATTTTTGTATACATCATCATAAGTCAATAACAAACTTGATAACAAGGCTAGAAGAATCACTACTTTACAAGTCAATACTAGATCATAGCTTATGACAAGATAATTAGGTCAATTTACAATATGCTTCACAACCTAGATCATCTTCAAAGAACTAGCATGATAGACTACAAATCACCCTAGTTTTTTCATGATTAGTATAAAAAAATCATCTAGTAGTAATTAAACCAATAACTATGTCATTTGAATGAATATAACCTAATTCATATCACGATCATGACTTAGGGTTAAGGTATAAGGGTTATCTGCTACAAATTAGATAAAACCATAAAGATATATAAAGATTAAGTTATAATACATGTTATTACATTCATAATTTCCAATATAAATCATAAGCAAATAAATTCATTACATCAATTTCGGGATTTGATGAGACCCACTTGAAAACTCAACTTTTGAAATCAATTTGATGGAACATTGTGAAAAGAGGTCTCAAAGGTGAATTAGATCCCATACCTTACCTATTGATGAAGATTGATGGAGGAAATTTACCCTTTGCAGCCCTTGAACCAGCTTGGTCTTAAATGGTGTTCTTCAGTAGAGAGAGAAATAAGAGAGAGGGAAGAGAGTTATGGGTTTGTAAGTCAGGATTAGTCTAATGGTGTTGGGGCCTTTAAATGGGGAGTTAATAAACTTAATTAGACTTTTGTTAACCCATAAATAACTACCTAACCCCTTAATTAATTATTTGGAACTAGTTAAAAACGTGCAGCAAATACCAGTGACCATAGCAATATCATGATCGACAGATCGTGGGTCAATCGACGACCACTGTGCTTTTCCTTGTTGCGCATCCGTCGTCTTGGTAAGAGACTATGCAAAATGAACCTACAGGATTTTTTCAAAGTGACCATCGATGGTGGGGATCTACGCCCCGGTGATTTGCACATGCCCTGTCGATGGCACTCGTCTGTGCACTCTACCTTGGGCAGTCCTTTGACCCCAAACACATGGGTTCTCCTCAAGGGCCCTTGGTTTGTCCTTGGGAGTCCTACCCGGACTTTTAGACCATGAATAAACTTAAACACATGTTATACACCCTTCCACCAAATTTCATGATTTTCCATCTCCTAAAAGCTAGTCAAATAGGCTAAGGCACGCTAGTACCTCCTTGAACTAGTTTCCAAACGTCATGGACGTTCTTCGACGTTTTGGTTTCAAGACTTCCTAAATAACTTGTATTCATCAAAATGGACCTTAAAATAATGTTAATAACTCATGAAACTTATGTTATTCTCCAGAACACGTCTTAGATTTTAAAAATGTTACACTAACAATGTGCGAAGACAAAGAATATTAAAAAGATAGTCTCCTAATAGTCTTTATAGCCACTCAGTGGTAAGTACAAACGTCTCTATACTGATCATTGGCACTCTATGTAGACCTTACTTGCATACACGGATACCTATGTACCTGGACTCTGATACCATTCTGTCAGGACCCAAAAATGGCTGTGATGACACTCATCTTGTCCCACCAAGACAAGTCAGCTTAAAACTCAAACACCTAATTAAATGTTGAAATTAAACAAAAGTCCAATAATAATATAACTCCTTAGAAGAAAGGTTGACTAAGGATGAAGGATCACTATACATCATTGTAGAATAATACCACGAAAACTTGATGAATAAAACTTGAAAATCCATCACCGTGGTTGTTCTTGAGCTTTATCTCCAATGGGGGTTTCTAGAGAGGTTTCTTTTGGAGAAGGAAGTCTAATTTTGAAATAATAAATTGGGTATGAGGTTTTGATCTTTCTAACTAACTTGATATAAAAAATTATATAAAATAACCACCTAGGGTAAGGATAGGACGTGGGGTGAATTTCCTATCCACCCCTTAATGAAACAGTGTGTGTGGCAGTTGGATTGAAGGTTGCAACGACGGAGCAACCGACGTCCCATTGGCCTATAGAAGAGTCATACTCGCGGCCATTGTTTTGATATGAGGCTTGGAATTGGTTTCTTTAAATCTTAGACTAAGTATGGAACGACACCCACCCATCGACGGGGTGTCATACCTACGAACCGTCCTTTCTATGATGTCGTGTGACACTCCCAAGGTAGTTTGTAGGCAGTCTTGGGGTCTTTATTGAGGGACTTTTGTGGAGCCCTTGGGGGGTCGTACCTAGAATTTTCGAACGTAAATACACTATATAAATGCTATGGACCTTCCATATCAGTTTGAGCATCAATCAAGACACAGAACACATCAAAACATGTTAAGCACAGTAAAGTACGTCCAAGGGCTAACATTCGAACATCTTTGACGTTCGTGGGTATTTAAATTCCAAATTACTTCAAATAATTATTACATACTTTAAAATTTTTAATTATGATGTAAACAAGATTATAATGCACATGTGAGGCTCTAGACACCTTAATTCATTTTGGGGGTCTTACATGGGTCATCCACCTCTCGCCAAGCATACCCTCCGGAAGGTATCTCACGCAACAATTAAGGTAATTCATTCTTTACATCATAATATCATTATTGATACTTAGTTTCTATTATATGGGGATTAACCTATTTTCCTAGCTTATGAAGGCTAATAGGTATTCACCTCTTGGCTTACTTATTTTTTTAATGCGGGAAATCGCAACCACAATCGCATCATATAATATGGGTACTCGCCTCCACATAATTTTATCATATATTTGGGTACTAGACTCTATATTATTTCATAGGGATCATGGTTAATCACCTCCATATCAATTAATCACAATAAACATATAGAACTCTCGTCATATTCAATTCAAAAGAGTAGAGCAATCACCTCATGTACTTTCTTATGGATGGCAAAGTTAATGACCTCTAGCCTTATTTCGTCCAGAATAATTTTAGCTTAGTAATACTTTAAATATAGAATCATTCATCTGAGAGATCCTTTCACATTCATAAATGAAAAAAACTTTATATGATAAACTTTAGATCTCATGACCACCATCTAAGGTTTATTCTCTAGGTATACTAGAAATATTCATCAATACTATAAGGATACATGTAAAACAACAAAGTTTCCCTATCATGGCATCAACCCAATTGTAACAAATCTCTATTAGAATCATGTAATATCCATGGCTACATGTAATTTCATCTTACAAACATATAACTATAAAAATCTATAATAAGCAAATTACAATGCACTCAATTGCATAGTAAATTATGTAACCCTACCTAGATTTGGGAATTCTCTATCAAATTGGGGAGTTCTGGGGGACTCCATGGAAGGAATCCATGCATGAAAATATATCATAACTTGATTAAAATGCCCTCAAAATATCAGAAATAAGAATATGATTGTGATTTAGCTTCATCTTCTTCCTTCTTCTTCCAACTTTTAGAGATACATCATTATAGAGGAGTTTTGAAGGTTAAAAATACTTTAATAGGTGGTCTAGGATTACTAAAAATATCACCACTTAATTATAATTATATCAAAAAAGACCCTTACACCCTGAACTTTACCTTTGCAAAATCCCACCTATGAGACCACGCCAACATGTCATGGACCTATCCATCCTGAACAAACGTGGTACAATGATCTGGGGGTGATTTTTGGCCTTAAACATATGAACTCTTTACCTCGGGGCATGGACCCATTCATGTGGTGTGGGTCTAGATGTGGTTAGTTAATCATTCAGTGTTTCATGGTTCCCATCAATAAGGTTTACCTAAGGTGCGTGGTTGGCCTTCGTGGTGGACACCTTGATGTTTTTAAAAAAAAATTAATCTTACTTTTATAGGCAACGGGGTGTGAGAGTGTCTCCCCCATGGAATAATTTGTCGTCAAATGAAAATTTAAGCACGCATCATGCATGCAACTCATCAAAATGCACATAACTAAGGAATAAATATAAATAGTCAAACATAACATACTCAATGCACCATAAGGACATGTGAACTAATTCTAAAACCCCAATAAACATGAAAATTTTGAGATTTCCTATATTCAAGTCGGAACTACCTTCTCCAAATAAAAATGCATGCTTAACACAATTTCATGTAACCTATATGCAAGTAATATTGAAAGCACATACTCATGGGGTAAATCTCCACCCTGAGTCAAGGCATGTTTAACAACTCATCTCATATGTTTGATGGAAACTCATACTCAATGCACTACGACATGAATATAATCAATCATATAAATTCTTTTTCTTATAGAACACCAGTTTTCATGAACGTGCATATCATAAGGAAATTATTGAAACACTAAAACACAAAATACATCAAAGAAGGAGTAAATTATAAGGTAACTCATTACCTCAAGCATGTGTAGAAGATAAGAGATGAGTATATCTGGACTTGATATCAGCCTCATCCATCAAAGTAGCATCTTCAAAGAAGTGGTTTCTCCAAAATACTTTCATAGAAGCAACATCTTTGTCTCTCAACCTCTTAAATTGCTTGTCTAGAATCGCAATTGGAATTTATTTATAAGAGAGAATTTTATCAACTTACAGTCCTTTTAAGGGAAATATTGATGTTGGATGTTGAACAAACTTCTTAAGCATAGATTAATGGAACCCCAAATGCACCATTGTCAAATACGTAGGAAAATCATATTCATATCAAACCTTAACAACACATCTCAAGATTTAATAAGAGCCTACCGTATCGGTGAATAATTTAAAGACTCGGGAGCACCACTTAGTCGCACACGAGGTACTTGACTTATTGGAGGTCTTTTACATTGCCTTAGCATTATTCATTGCCTATAGTTTTACAATAATACGTAAAAATTAAAAACTTTACTATTGAGAAGTCAACATATTCTTTATATCAAAATGGGTGATAATCATGTCTACTAATACGATCTAAAAGTAGGAATATGAAAGTTGGGACTTAGCCATACATCAATAAAAAGTCATAGAATAGGATAGAAAAACATAGTCTATAAAATATACAAAATGAACTCAAGCTAGAATCATAGGTTCTTTGTCATTGAACTTGAGGACTCACCTGCTTGGGAAAGACAATCCAAGCTTCTTGAGAAATGTCCATGATTCACCTCAATGGCTCTAACATACATTTGGTGGGAAAACGGGAAAGAATATGGGTTAGTTAAAAACGCGTATTTAGTATGGTCATGCACGAAAAATATTTTAAATATGCATTAAAGGAAATTTTAGTTGAAATCATACATTTTTTCAGTTGAAATCATACATTTTTTCAAGTAAACCCCAAGATGAATACAAGTGAAGAACATAGGCCAACCAACATATAATAAACCCAACATATGAGCAACCTAAGCAATCGTAGTGCAATGCCAATGATGGAATCCTATAATCCCATCAAACGCTAAGTATCACTTCAGGCAACCTACCATGTTCATAATATATATAATCATAAACACTATAATAAGTGAAAACACCCATCACATCATTCATAACTATCCTTTTTTAACTAACTAACATAAAATCCCCCTTAAAGACTCACTTGTGAAATGTCTACATAGACTTCCATACCCTTACCTAAAATGAGTGATGTCTCTGAAAGAGTCTCTATTATAATTCATCATCACATTCATAGACATTTTGATAATTTGGTTCATTCTTACGTTGTTTGGGATATGTTCACCTAACCGACTTAGACGACATGAGCTACTATGGAATCCGATGTCATCTTCCAACACCATGATGGAAGCGTTTAACATACCAATGTTGAACATATATTTCATTATAGAAGTAGTTGTATCCACTAGCTAATCGGTCCGATGTTGGCACATAGTTGAGGGATAAGGAGAATTCTTTTACAAATCCACAATATACTTCATTAGTATTTTAGTTTCCATCGCATGAGACCCCTTTATTTGACACCTCCCTTCCTTTGTGAAGGAATCCTTTCTCATATTTATATCCTCTAGTGCTAAGTACAATTTATAAATAGATAACTTATTATTTAATTTAATTCATTATTCTAAAGGAATACCTTATGGAATATCCCCTTTATAACATATAGTTCAATAATTCATAGATTAGAAAACCTTTCCTCAATGAACCCACATCATGTGAGATTGCAGTAACAGATACATAAAGTGTTAATAAGAATAACCATTTATTCAACATAACAACACCACTATCAACATCTCACAAAATGCATACTTTGTAATAATTCCATCATTAGTGATTATAAGTGAGAATGATCCTTTAACATTAGGAACACTAGCAAGTGAGTAAACCTGTCCCTTTGACATAACTTTATAATCATGAGAACTTAATAATAATCATATAACTACTTTAACATAGAATGCATACATACTACATAGCGAATTAAAATGTATGGGGCTAAAGATGAGTAAATCGTATCATTAACAACAGAACAACACAATAAATGTAACATCATTACGATCTAACCAATTCAGCTTTCATATATAAGTTCCATAGAGAACCAACCTTAATACCTTTTTGACCTTCAATGGACTTGATACTTCAATCAACCAAACAATGCATTCTCAACACATAATATAGGGTAAATCATGAAGTAATCACATAACTAATATCAACATAAACAATTGGTATATACATCATCTTCAACAAATCACAATATAAAATAAAAGATTTTTGAAATTAGGGAAGAACATGGGTCTATGGGGATTTAAAGTGAATAATAACAATTACTCATCATATACACATAACCAACCCTAACTAACCATACTTAATCACAATTGAACCGTAACATTCATACAAAAGGAGACCCATGTATAAGTGTAAATTCCTATCTCTTTATGGAACTTTTGGAAGTTTACTTTTTTGGGAAAGGATTTGCAAGAGTGATTTAAAAAAATACCTTGATAATATTCAATTAATTATTGAAGAAAGTTCAGTTCTTTAATTCCGAATGAATGCTTGCCATTCTCTTCAATGGAGTCTAGTGTTGAGAGAGTCTGGCCAAAGTTTATATTTTTATTTAGTGTGTTTAGTTAGAATTACTTGGGTAATGGGATTGGAGTCTTACAGTAGGTTTAGTTAGGTAATTAAATCATAACCTAACCCCTTTAACTCCAGTAAAATAATTAACTCAAACTTGGACCACCACTTAAGAACTAAAAAGTTGAAAACTTCTCCACTTATGGTCTCCACGTAATGACCATAGGTGTGTTCACACACCGTCGTGCAACGATGTGGTTTTTGAAATAAGTGGTGTTGGGGAAGGTTTTTGTGTGTAGATTAAATCTCAACCCATGGAGACAACTGATGCCCCTTCACACCCTTGACGGTCCGTCATAGATGGTCGTGGAGGGTCGCGCATTTGTTTTGAGCTTTTTCACAAAAGCTTGTGTCCTCCACAAGGACCCCTAGGATGGTCCTTGGGAAGGAGTACCCAGATGTTTTGACCCTTAACATTGTATTTTACCTATTTAATCTTTTTACCAGATTTAACCATCGTAAAACACTCCCAAGCCTTCACAAGACCTAAAATTACCTACTAGTTCCTTTTCACTAGTTTCTGGATGTTATGTTCATTTCTTGACATGTAGACTTTAGGTATAGAACATAATTTTACCAATTTTTAATTCATTGTTCATAATGTAAGGCTCTATCTTAGGTCATTGGATTTTCGTGGTGTTACAATCCCCCCCCCCCCGCTAGGGAACATTTCCCAGAATTACACTTTCACCTTTTCTAGGTGAAACAATGACTCAAGACTATCACTCCATCAACAAGGAATAATCAATAAAACGTCATAGCATCACATTATATAGGAACTCAATCCGTTATATCATTATGCACAAAAGAATATTTCACCTAACTATAGAAGGAACTACCTTCTCCAATTTCAGTGAGCCTCATTTTAGGCATTTCGAGAATAATGATACTTCTTTATCAAGACAACCTCATGCATGGTTGAAAAAACTCTCATGAATACTACATATTTATATCACACTTAAGTGCAAGCCAACCATGAGAAACACAATGTATGAAAATCAAAATTCATTTAAGCATGAATTATCACAACATGCACATATAAGGAAACCATAAAAGTTTAAAAATTACACATAACTCTAAAATTATACTAAATTAAGTGATACTACTAATCTCAATGTTTGCTTGGAGCTAGAGAGAAATATGAGGATAGCGAGACTTCATATCGACCTCGAGCTCCAATGTAGCACTCTCAACTAGATGGTTCCTCCATAGAACTTTAACGGACGAAACCTCTTTATTCCTCAATTTCATGACATGACGATCTAAGATCTCTAGCGGAACCTCTTCATAGGTAAGGTTATAATTCAACCCCCAATTTTCTAAATGGAGAATAGTCTTCGAGTCACATATACATTTCTTGAGCATTGTAATATGGAAAACTAGTTGAACCAGAGCCAATTCATTTTATAGTTTCGACTCATAGGCGACTTCGGTGATTTGCTTCAAATTTCATAAGGGACCAAATAACAGGGAATAAGATCCCCTTTTTTAACAAATCTTACTACACCCTTCATAGGTGAGATCTTCAAGTAGACCCAATCACCTACCTCAAAATCAAGGTCCTTTTTCTTTATGTAGAAATAAGGCTTTTGCCGACTTTGAGTTATTCTTAACCTGTCCCTTATGAGCCAAATCCTCTTAATGGATTCACAAACAATCTTGGGACAAAGAAGAGCAAACTAACTTACTTAAAACCACCCAAGCGCAGATCTACACCTCCTACCATAAAGTACTTTGAATGGAGCCATTGCAATACTAAAATGGTAGCTATTGTTGTAGGTAAACTCTAATAATAGTAGATGATCATCCCAATTACCCTGAAAATAAACAACACATGACCTCAACATATCTTCTAAGGTTTCGATGGTTTGTTCTGCTTAACCATTTCTATGAGGATCAAAGGCTGTCTAAGTGTCACTCAAGTACAAGGCCCATCTTGGAAAAACATCTAAAAGTGAAGGAAACATAACTATCTATCTAATTTATACCATATTATAATCCTCCACCGAATAACAAACATTGATAGGAAGGAAATGAGCTTATTTCGTCATCCTATCCACAATTACCCAAATGGATTAATACTCCCTTCGAGTTTGAGGTAAGCCTATCACAAAATCCATTTTTAAATTTGCACTTCCAAATAAGGATATCCATATTTTTGGATAGACCTCTCGGCCTTTAATGCTCGACTTTGACTTGTTTGCAACAATTAGCCACAAAGTCAGCTATGTCCCTTTTCATTCCATTCCACTAATATATTTCTTATATGTAAGGATACATATTTCTAGCACCCGGATGAATGATATACAAGAACCATGAGCCTGTTCTAAAATTCTCCCCCATAAGCCATCTATATCAGACAAACAAAATCTACATTTGTACTTAAGTACCTGATATTCTTCTTGGGAGAAATTCTCAATATATTTTCTAAGAACATACTTCTTCAACACCATCAATAGAGGATCAAATTGTTGTTTCAACTTAACCTCAATAACTATAGACTACTCAGAGTTATGATGAACCATGAACACCCATTTTAGAGAATGTTCAAGTCGAACACCTAACTGGGCCAGTCTATGGACCTCTTTTACTAACTCATTCTTCTCATCAACAACATGATTCACACTACCGATAGACATTCGACTCAAGGCATCCACATTATCTTTTTCTGGGTGGTAGAGTACACCCATTTCATAGTCTTTTAATAGTTGTAGCCACCTTCTTTGATGTAAATTCATATCATTTTGGGTGAAAAAATATTAGAGACTCATGTGATCGGTGGACACATCGACATGAACTTCATAAAGGTAATGCCTCCAAATTTAAAATGTAAGAACTACGACTGCTAGTTCAAGGTTTTCAGTTGGGTAGTTCTTCTAATGTACCTTGAGTTGCCTAGAGTCATGTGCTATCACCTTTCCATTTTGCATTAGGACACAACCTATACCTACTCGAGAAGCGTCATAATACATAACAAACCCTTCGGTACCCTCTGGTAATGTCAACACAAGAGGGGAGCTAAGCGTATCCTTAAATTCTAGAAAACTTATTTTACAAGCTTCCAACCACTCAAACTTGACCTTCTTTTTTGTTATGGTAGTATAATGAGAAGCAATGGATGAAAATCCATCTACAAATATCCCATAATAACCCGCTAAACCTAAAAAACAACAAATATTGGTGGGACTTAGGAGTCTAGCAAATTATTGATCTCATCAGCCTTCTATAGATCGACCTCTATACTATCACTTGAGATCATATGACCAAGAAAATCAATCTACCTTAGCTAAAATTCAACACCTACTAAATTTAGCATTAAGGATGTTCTCTTTGAGGAAATTCAAAACTATCCTCTACTGAGCCATATGATCATATTTTCTCCTTGAGTATACAAAATTTTGTAAGAAAAGACAATAACAAGCGCATCAAGATTCAGCACCTGGTTCGTTAGGTCCATGAGAGTCGCCGGTGCATTATTTAATCCAATGGACATGGCTAAGAACTCATAGTG
Organism: Solanum neorickii; assembly: GCA_027704865.1. NCBI lineage: Eukaryota > Viridiplantae > Streptophyta > Magnoliopsida > Solanales > Solanaceae > Solanum > Solanum neorickii. The sequence goes on along the minus strand of JAKWJC010000363.1, from coordinate 52,075,186 downwards.
GTCATATCTTATTAGGAAAGCCATTTTTGGAATAAAGTCACCTCTAACTCTATGTTGGTTATAACCCAACTTCAACTTAATCTTTTAAAAGTAACTCGCCCTTTGAGTTTGTCAAATAAATCATCGATCGTAGAGAGTGCATATTTATTGTTTATAGTGGCCATGTTCAATTGTTGTTAATCAATACACATACTAAGTAAACCATCTTGCTTTTTCACAAATAACATCGGTGCACCCCATGAAGATATGGTTGGTTGAATAAAACCCTTAGGTAGAAAATCTTTAAGTTTAGCATTTAATTCATTCAATTTAGTTGAGTCCATATGGTAAGGAGGGATTATTATGTGTTGCTTATCCGTCAATAAATGAATTCCAAAATCTATTTCCCCTTTGGGATGAATTTCAGGCCAGTCTTCGACAAAGACATCAAGAAATTTCTTCACAACGGGGACCCTCTCTTAAGTAGGTGTCTCAGACTAAAGATCCTTGACTCTCATAACATGATAGATACATACCTTAGAAATAAACTTACAAGCTTTTAGATATGAAATAATTCAACATCTAGGGATTGAGTTTCCCTTTCCCTTTAAAAACGGGTTGATTAGTGTAACGACCTGTTTAGTCGTTTTGAGCAGCAATTTTATTCTTGGAAAAGCAGGCTGAGGCGACGGACCCCACGACGGACCGTCATGGGCACGACGGATCGTCGCAGGGTCTCGTTTCAAAACACTTAGAAAATCTGCAAATTGGGTACTGGAATCGACTCTCTGAACTTCGTAACGGAATGGCAGGACGGACCGTCACAGGTGTGACGGACCGTCACAGACCCTTCAGAGAAATTGAGTCTCTGAAGTCTGTGACGGGGCAGCAGGACGGACCGTCGCAGGCTGCGCAATCCCAGTCCGGGTCGGATTTCTTTATACGTTTTAAGGGACGTTTTTGAATATTCCTGCTTTAATTATAATGTTAGAGGGTTAATGTTAATAAGTCTAATTACTTGGGGGTTAAAAGAGGTAACCTTAAGTTAATTAGTGGGTTATTATTGCCATCTTTTATTCTTAATTGTATACTAATTAGGGTAAAAGAAAGAGGGTTTGAATAAAGAAAATAGAAAGAACAAGAGAAAGAGAGAGAAAGAGAACGAGTAGAGAGAGAGAGAACGAAGAGGATAGCAAGGATTCTGAGAAGATAGCTTGTTGATCGCAATTCTTCGGTGGAGGTAGGTTATGGTTTTTTATGCTATTCGTAGTAAACTCTTAATAGCGAATGATATGTATTGGTAGTATTGTAAACTCTTCTATATGCTTAATTGTATGCTTGCATGAATGTGATTATGAAATTGTGAATATAATAAGCATGATGAAGCTATTGAATCCTAAATCTTGAAAAGAAACCCTAATCTACTTTGTTAATGATGATGCCTTGGTATAAAAGAAGTCTTGATGAACGAAAGTAGTGAGATTAGGGGATCGGGTGTCACGTTCCGACACCAGGATAGTATACGGATCGGGTGCCACGTTCCGGTACCAGGATAGAATATGAGGATCGGGTGCCACGTTCCGGTACCAGGATAGAATATGAGGATCGGAGTGTCACGTTCCGACACCAGGATAGAATATGGATCGGGTGCCACGTTCCGGTACCAGGATAGAATATGGATCGGGTGTCACGTTCCGACACCAGCATAGTATATGAGGATCGGAGTGTCACGTTCCGACACCAGGATAGTATATGGATCGGGTGCCACGTTCCGGTATCAGGATAGAATATGAGGATCGGGTGCCACGTTCCAGTACCAGGATAGAATATGAGGATCGGAGTGTCACGTTCCGACACCAGGATAGAATTTGGATCGGGTGCCACGTTCCAGTACCAGGATAGAATATGGATCGGGTGCCACGTTCCGGTACCAGGATAGAATATGAGGATCGGAGTGTCACGTTCCGACACCAGGTTAGCATATGAGGAGCGGAGTGTCACGTACCGACACGAGGGGAATAAAGATAATGAATCTTGAAAGATGATAATATATTCAAATCTAATGAACCTAATTCACAAACGAGTATGATGAGGAGGCGTGAGTCCTCATCGATGTGCTGGGTGTTGTAACCAAGGGTTATGGTAACTGTAAATGCTGCATGCTAAGGATATTAGTTGATTTTATGATATTGCTTAATATATACTGTTTTCTATTTTGAGTTGGCCGATGATATCTACTCAGTACCCGTGTTTTGTACTGACCCCTACTTTTATGTTTTCTTCTTGTTTATTTGTGGAGTGCAGCAAACGTGCCGTTGTCGTCGACTCAACAGTAATTCAAGCCTGTCTTACTACATCGGAAATTCAGGGTGAGCTAATGCTTCTAGCTTGGACTGGATCTTCTTCTTCAAGTCTTGATGCCTTGAACTTCCGGCATGGACTATCTTCTTATGTATTTTTAGCTTTTAGAATACTCTTAGTTTAGTCATTTGATCATAGATGTTCTTGTGGTGATGACTTCCAGATTTTGGGGATAATAATAGTTATTGATTTTATTAATGAGTTAAGTCTTCCGCATTACTTCTGTTGATATTATATTGAAATGTTAAGGTTTAGATTGGTTGGTTCGCTCACATAGGAGGGTAAAATGTAGGTGCCAGTCGCGGCCCGATTTGGGTCGTGACAAACTTGGTATCAGAGCATTAGGTTCGTTGGTCTCATCACACAAGAACGAGTCTAGTAGAGTCTTAAGGAACGGTAGGGGGACGCCTTTACTTTTCTTTGAGAAGTTATCAGACTTTAGGAAAATTCCATTCTTTCATTCTTTCTTTCGTGCTATTACTTGGGTCCAATTGGTATCTAGGTGATACAAATTGGTATCTGACCATCTTCACTCTATTTCACAGATGGTAAGAACTAGAGCAACAACCGCGCCAGCACTAGCACCGGCGGGACAGGGTGCGTCTGAACCAGCCACTGGGGCTGTAGCCAGAGGAAGAATAGCGGCAAGAGGCCGTGGGAGAGGTCGTGGGAGGACGTCCTCTAGAGGTAGAGGACGAGCACCTAGCCCATCTGATACTAGGGCAGTGACTCCTCCACCGACTGAAGAGGTAGTGAGAGAGGGTGAGGAAGGGGAAACTGAACAAGTACAGAATGAGGGATTGCCTCCCCAACCTACCCCAGACATGATCAATCAGGTTCTTGCTTATCTTAGCGGGTTATCTGATCAGGGTCAGGCACCTCCAGTGTTTTCTGCACCAGCACCTCAGGCTCCGGAGGTACAACGTGCGGCTACTATGGCTCCCCGCATGGATGTTCCATTGGAAATAGGCACATTTCCACGTGTGACTACTGGGCCTATAATGACAAATGATCAGCATGAACTTTTCAGTAAGTTCTTAAAATTGAAACCTCCAGTCTTCAAGGGTGCTGAATCGGAGGATGCTTACGATTTTCTGGTTGACTGTCATGAGCTACTACACAAGATGGGTATAGTGGAACGGTTTGGTGTTGAGTTCGTGAGTTATCAGTTTCAAAGGAACGCCAAAATGTGGTGGCGGTCACATGTTGAGTGTCAACCAACAGAGGCACCACCTATGACTTGGGCATCATTCTCTAGTTTGTTTATGGAGAAGTATATCCCGCGGACATTGAGGGATAGGAAAAGAGATGAATTCTTAAGTCTAGAGCAAGGTAGGATGTCGGTTACTGCATACGAGGATAATTTTCGTGTATTATCCCGGTATGCCACCCAACTATGTTTCAGTCCACAAGAGCGGATTCGCCGTTTTGTGAAGGGGTTGAGATCAGAGTTGCGGATTTTAGCTTTACAGGTAGCGGCTACAGCGAAATCTTTTCAAGAAGTGGTAGACTTTGTAATAGAGGTAGAGGGAGTGAAGCCAGATGACTTCACCATGGCAACTACATCAAAAAGGTTTCGAAAGGGAGGTGAGTTTAATGGTTCTTACTCTAAAGGACAGGGTTCCGGGTTACTCAGTTCGACCCATTCAGTCTTCACTACAGACTGTAGTTGGGGTCGACCCATTCAGTCTTCACTACAGACTGTAGTTGGGGGTCCACCTCCGACCGGTCAACACTTCTCTGAGAGACCTATGCATGAACCCAGAGAGTGCTATGGAAGTGGGGAGATTGGACATATTAAGAGATACTGTCCAAAACAGAGTTACAGACCTCCAAATGTTAGAGGTAGAGGTGGTCATGGTAGAGGCCGTCATTCTGGAGGACGCAGTGGTCGAGGTAATGGTGGTCACCAAAACGGCCGGGGTGATGGGCAAACTGGAGCCACTACATCACAACATGGTAGGGGCAACGGACAGACAAGTAATGGGGCCCATTGCTACGCTTTTCCTGGGAGATCTGAAGCGGAGACATCAGATGCTGTCATCACAGGTAATCTTTTTATTTGTGATTGCATGGCTTCTGTATTGTTTGATCCTGGATCCACATTTTCTTATGTATCTTCCTCATTTGCTAATGGTCTAAATTTACATTGTGAATTACTTGATATGCCTATTCGTGTTTCTACTCCGGTGGGTGAGTCTGTGGTAGTTGAAAAGGTATATAGGTCTTGTTTGGTGAACTTTGTGGGGAGCAACACTTATGTAGATTTGGTTATCTTAGAAATGGTTGATTTTGCTGTAATTCTGGGTATGACTTGGCTTTCTCCGCAATTTGTGATCTTGGATTGTAATGCTAAAACGGTGACGTTAGCCAAGCCTGGGACAGATCCGTTAGTGTTGGAGGGTGACTACACTTCCAATCCGGTGCGTATCATCTCCTTTCTTCGTGCTAAGAAAATGGTTAGTAAAGGGTGTTTAGCTTTCTTGGCACATCTCAAGAATGACACTACCCAAGTGCCTTCGATTGAGTCGGTTTCGGTGGTCCGTGAGTTTCTGGATGTGTTCCCTGCAGATCTTCCTGGTATGCCACCAGATAGGGACATTGACTTCTGTATTGATCTTGAACCGGGTACTCGCCCCATTTCTATACCCCCTTATAGAATGGCTCCCGCGGAGTTAAGAGAGTTAAAAGCCCAACTTCAAGAGTTGTTGAGCAAAGGCTTCATTAGACCAAGTGCATCTCCTTGGGGTGCTCCGGTTTTGTTTGTAAAGAAGAAGGATGGGAGCTTTCGGATGTGCATAGACTACCGGCAATTGAACAAGGTAACTATTAAGAACAAGTATCCTCTTCCTCGCATTGATGACTTGTTCGATCAGTTACAAGGTGCTTGTGTCTTCTCTAAGATTGACTTGAGATCCGGTTATCATCAATTGAAAATACGGGCAACGGATGTGCCAAAGACTGCTTTTCGAACGAGGTATGGGCATTACGAATTTGTAGTGATGTCTTTTGGTCTTACGAATGCCCCTGCTGCGTTCATGAGCTTGATGAACGGGATTTTTAAGCCATATCTGGATCTATTTGTGATCGTATTTATTGATAATATATTGGTATACTCAAAGAGTAAAAAGGAACATGAAGAGCATTTGAGAATGGTATTGGAAATGTTGAGGGAGAAAAAGCTTTATGCCAAGTTCTCTATGTGTGAGTTTTGGCTAGATGCAGTGTCCTTCTTGGGGCACGTTGTTTCTAAGGATGGAGTGATGGTGGATCCTTCTAAGATTGAGACAGTGAAGAATTGGGTAAGACCTACTAATGTGTCAGAAATAAGGAGCTTTGTTGGGTTAGCTAGCTACTACCGCCGATTTGTCAAGGGATTCTCTTCTATTGCTTCCCAACTAACGAACTTGACTAAGCAAAATGTCCCATTTGTATGGTCAGATGAGTGTGAAGAAAGCTTTCAGAAGCTCAAGACTTTGTTGACTACTGCACCAATTCTCACCTTGCCAGTGGAAGGTAAGAATTTCATTGTCTATTGTGATGCATCCTATTCGGGTTTGGGTGCAGTGCTAATGCAAGAGAAGAATGTGATTGCTTATGCTTCAAGACAATTAAAAGTGCATGAACGTAACTATCCAACTCATGATTTGGAATTGGCCGCAGTGGTGTTTGCATTAAAGCAATGGAGACACTATATATATGGGGTTAAGTGTGAGGTCTACACGGATCATCGTAGCCTTCAGTATGTCTTTACTCAGAAAGATTTGAACTTAAGACAGAGGAGATGGATGGAGTTACAAAAGGACTACGATATCACTATCTTGTATCATCCGAGAAAAGCGAACATTGTGGCAGATGCTTTAAGTAGAAAAGCGGGAAGCATGGGAAGTCTAGCTCACTTGCAAGCTTCTAGACGCCCATTCGCTAGAGAAGTTCAGATTCTGGCTAACGACCTTATGAGATTAGAAGTAAATGAGAAGGGAGGATTTTTAGCTTGTGTGGAGGCAAGATCCTCCTTCCTTGACAAGATTAAGGGAAAGCAGTTTAATGATGAAAAATTGATCCGGATCCGAGATAAAGTGTTGCAAGGAGAGGCTAAAGAAGCGACAATCGATGAGGAAGGTGTTTTGAGGATTAAGGGAAGGGTATGTGTACCCCGCATCGATGATCTGATCAACACTATTCTGACAGAGGCTCATAGTTCAAGGTATTCGATACATCCGGTGCAACCAAGATGTATCGTGACCTAAAGCAACACTTTTGGTGGAGTAGAATTAAATGTGATATTGTTGAGTTTATTGCCAAATGTCCAAACTGTCAGCAAGTAAAGTATGAACACCAGAGGCCCGGAGGAACACTTCAGAGAATGCCCATTCCTGAATGGAAGAGGGAAAGGATTGCAATGGATTTCGTGGTTGGTCTTCCAAAGACATTGGGAAAGTTTGATTCTATTTGGGTAATTATTGATAGGTTAACTGAGTCTGCTCACTTCATTCCGGTCAAGGTGACTTACAATGCGGAGAAGTTACAAACTCTACATCTCGGAAGTGGTGCGATTGCATGGGGTTCCACTCTCCATTATATCAGATAGAGGTACGCAGTTTACTTCTAAGTTTTGGAAAACATTGCATGCGGAATTGGGTGCTAGGTTGGACCTTAGTACTGCGTTCCATCCTCAGACCGATGGTCAGTCTGAGCGAACGATTCAAGTGTTTGAGGATATGCTTCGTGCATGTGTGATAGAGTTTGGTGGCCATTGGGATAGCTTTTTGCCCTTAGCGGAGTTTTCATACAATAATAGCTATCACTCAAGTATTGATATGGCCCCATTTGAAGCATTGTATGGGAGGAGATGTAGTTCTCCCATTGGTTGGTTTGATGCATTCGAGGTTAGACCTTGGGGTACTGACCTTTTGAGGGATTCGATAGAGAAAGTGAAGTCTATTCAAGAGAAACTTCTAGCGGCGCAAAGTAGACAAAAGGAATATGCAGATCGAAAGGTTAGAGACTTGGAGTTCATGGAGGGTGAACAAGTCTTGTTGAAGGTTTCGCCAATGAAAGGGGTGATGCGGTTTGGTAAGCGAGGTAAACTTAGCCCAAGGTATATTGGTCCATTTGAAGTACTTAAGCGAGTAGGGGAGGTGGCTTATGAGTTAGCCTTGCCTCCAGGGCTGTCCGGAGTGCATCCGGTATTCCATGTGTCGATGTTGAAAAGACACCATGGGGACGGAAACTACATTATCCGTTGGGATTCAGTTTTTCTTGATGAGAATTTGTCTTATGAGGAGGAACCTGTTGCCATTCTAGATAGAGAAATTCGCAAGTTGAGATCAAGGGAGATTGCATCCATCAAAGTTCAATGGAAGAATCGACCCGTTGAAGAAGCCACTTGGGAGAAGGAGGCAGATATGCGAGAAAGATACCCACATCTATTTACAGATTCAGGTACTCCTTTTCGCCCTTGTTTTCCTTCTTGTGATCGTTCGGGGACGAACGATGGGTAAATTGGTATCTATTGTAACGACCTGTTTAGTCGTTTTGAGCAGCAGATTTTATTTCTGGAAAAACAGGCTGAGGCGACGGACCCCACGACGGACCGTCATGGGCACGACGGACCGTCGCAGGGTCTCGTTTTAAAACACTTAGAAAATCTGCAAACTGGGTACTGGAATCGACTCTCTGAACTTCGTAACGGAATGGCAGGACGGACCGTCACAGGTGTGACGGACCGTCACAGACCTTTCAGAGAAATTGAGACTCTGAAGTCTGTGACGGGGAAGCAGGACGGACCGTCGCAGGCGCGACGGGCCGTCGCAGGCTGCGCAATCCCAGTCCAGGTCGGATTTCTTTATACATTTTAAGGGACGTTTTTGACTATTCCTGCTTTAATTATAAAGTTAGAGGGTTAATGTTAATAAGTCTAATTATTTGGGGGTTAAAAGAGGTAACCTTAAGTTAATTAGTGGGTTATTATTGCCATCTTTTATTCTTAATTGTATACTAATTAGGGTAAAAGAAAGAGGGTTTGAATAAAGAAAATAGAAAGAACAAGAGAAAGAGAGAGAAAGAGAACGAGTAGAGAGAGAGAGAAACAAAGAGGATAGCAAGGATTCTTGGAAGATAGCTTGTTGATCGCAATTCTTCGGTGGAGGTAGGTTATGGTTATTTTTATGCTATTCGTAGTAAACTCTTAATAGCGAATGATATGTATTGGTAGTATTGTAAACTCTTCTATATGCTTAATTGTATGCTTGCATGAATGTGATTATGAAATTGTGAATATAATAAGCATGATGAAGCTATTGAATCCTAAATCTTGAAAAGAAACCCTAATCTACTTTCTTAATGATGATGCCTTGGTATAAAAGAAGGCTTGATGAACGAAAGTAGTGAGATTAGGGGATCGGGTGTCACGTTCCGACACCAGGATAGTATATGGATCGGGTGCCACGTTCCGGTACCAGGATAGAATATGAGGATCGGGTGCCACGTTCCGGTACCAGGATAGAATATGAGGATCGGAGTGTCACGTTCCGACACCAGGATAGAATATGGATCGGGTGCCACGTTCCGGTACCAGGATAGAATATGGATCGGGTGTCACGTTCCGACACCAGCATAGTATATGAGGATCGGAGTGTCACGTTCCGACACCAGGATAGTATATGGATCGGGTGCCACGTTCCGGTACCAGGATAGAATATGAGGATCGGGTGCCACGTTCCGGTACCAGGATAGAATATGAGGATCGGAGTGTCACGTTCCGACACCAGGATAGAATATGGATCGGGTGCCACGTTCCGATACCAGGATAGAATATGGATCGGGTGCCACGTTCCGGTACCAGGATAGAATATGAGGATCGGAGTGTCACGTTCCGACACCAGGATAGCATATGAGGAGCGGAGTGTCACGTACCGACACGAGGGGAATAAAGATAATGAATCTTGAAAGATGATAATATATTCAAATCTAATGAACCTAATTCCCAAACGAGTATGATGAGGAGGCGTGAGTCCTCATCGATGTGCTTGGTGTTGTAACCAAGGGTTATGGTAACTGTAAATGCTGCATGCTAAGGATATTAGTTGATTTATGATATTGCTTAATATATACTGTTTTCTATTTTGAGTTGGCCGATGATATCTACTCAGTACCCGTGTTTTGTACTGACCCCTACTTTTATGTTTTCTTCTTGTTTATTTGTGGAGTGCAGCAAACGTGCCGTTGTCGTCGACTCAACAGTAATTCAAGCCAGTCTTACTACATCGGAAATTCAGGGTGAGCTAATGCTTCTAGCTTGGACTGGATCTTCTTCTTCAAGTCTTGATGCCTTGAACTTTCGGCATGGACTAGCTTCTTATATATTTTTAGCTTTTAGAATACTCTTAGTTTAGTCATTTGATCATAGATGTTCTTGTGGTGATGACTTCCAGATTTTGGGGATAATAATAGTTATTGATTTTATTAATGAGTTAAGTCTTCCGCATTACTTTCTGTTGATATTATATTGAAATGTTAAGGTTTAGATTGGTTGGTTCGCTCACATAGGAGGGTAAAATGTGGGTGCCAGTCGCGGCCCGATTTGGGTCGTGACAATTAGGAAATTGAAACTTAACTACTAGGGTTAAACAATTAATTGAAGCAAATCCAGCATGTAGTCCAATATAACATCAAAGTCCAGCATATCAAGATCTACCAAATCAACATATGATACTCTATTGCGAAACAAAATGGGACAATCCCTTTAAACTCTTCCAGAAACTACGGAATCACCAACTGTTGTAGAAGCCGAAAAGGGTTCATCTAAGACATGGGAAAACACACAAGATTTATTAGGCAGTAAAGTAGTTGCAAAAGACAAATTGGCAATGGGATCTAAATATGCATAAACGTTCATTGAAAATGCATGCAACGTAACGGTAACAAAATCAAAAGATCTATCATGATCACCTCAGAATTGATGTGAATGGAAGCGATTCTTTTAGGAGCATCTAGTTTATGACCACTTAGTCGGACACAACATACTCAACTTCTCGGAGGTCTTATAAAAGCCCTTAGCATTCATCATCGCATAATGTCTTAGAAAAGTATGGAATAATTTAAAACTTTAACATTTAGAAGTCAACTTCTTTTTATCAAAACAGGGCTAAACTTGTCTTATCATACCATCTAAACATAGGAATATGAAATATGGGAATCAGACCTCACATAATAGAAAGTTATGGGATAGGATATAACAACATAGTTTCTCAATTAAGAAATATGAACTAATGCTAGAGTCACATGTGTTTTGTCCTCGGACTTCAGGACTCACAAACTTCGGAAAGCAAATACAAGTTTTTTGAGAAATATCGTTTAATCACCTCAATGGCCATGGACATGCATTTGTTTGAAAAAAAGGGAATGAATATGCATTTGAATAGTACACGTACATTTGAAAAAAAGGGAATGAATATGCGTTTGTATAGTACACGTACATGAATATGCGTTTGTATGGTGCCATGAACATAAAATATTTGAAATATGCATAAAATTCAAGGACATTTTACTTGAAAATATTCTTTTTATCAATTCTAACCCAATATGCATACAAGTGAAACACATAAGCCAACTAACATATAATTAACCCAACATACATGTAAGAAATAAAGAAGTAGTGCAATGCAAAAGAGTAATCCCATTATCCCATCAATGGCTAAATATACTCTTTAGGCTACCTAGCACGTTCACAAGGAAACTTAGCCACAAATGCAACAATATATTTCGTTATCCCTATCCCCCAATAGATTACCAATCAATTACAATACATCTTGATGCTCCCGGTTAAATAGAACACCTAGAACTATACGCAGTTTCCCTTAGATTGTCAACATGTTGTAGAAATTACCGACCCTGCTATGTAATCTATACCTACCTCAGGAGAAAGTCTCAATTGACATTTTGAGTACTGATTTTTTGAGTTCCATCAAAATCAGAGCTAGATTTTCTAAGATTTCACTCAAAAAAATGATTTAGAACCATTATGAACCATGACACCAACCTCGGTGGAGTCTACCAAATGAACATCAAATTGGGCCAATCTATGCCCTTCTTTTTCCAACTCTTTTGTATCATCATCGACATGAGCAACACTACCCATATACAACAAGCTAGGAACATTGTTACTAGATTATCCTGTCAGAGGTGATAGAGATCTCTCATGTGATAGTACTTCAATAGATCAATCAACCTTCTTTGGTGAAGATTAATATTTTTTAATCAAACACATACATCAAGATTTTCTGGCCTCTATATCTTAAAGGAAAAACCGCCGTCTGCAATTCAAGATCATGGGTTGGATAATTCTTCACATAAACCTTAAGTTGCCTTGAAGAATATGCAATAATCTTTCATTTTTCCCTAAGAACACATCCCATCCTAATTTTTTAGAAATCACAACATACAACAAAACATTCGTTCGTTTTGGTAAAGTCTAAACCAGAGCTAAAGCAAGTCTATTTTCAACTCTTTAAATCTTTTTTCACATTATAGGTTTCATACAAATATAGCATTTGTATGAGCTAAATCCATCAATGGAGAGGCAATAGAATAAAAGCCCTCAACAAATCCTCGATAATAACCTGCTAAACCTAAGAAAGACCAAATGTCCAAAATTTATAGAGGTCTAGGCCAAACTCTTGACCACATCATTCTTCTTAGAATCCACCTCCTTTCCTTTGCTTGAAACAATATGAAAAATGAAAGTTGTAAACCCTAACCAAAATTCACACTTGCTAAAGTTTGCAATGATTATTTGTTCCTAATGGATTTGCAATACTATACTCAAATGATGAATATTCTCACCCTCACTCTTCTTTAAGATCAATATATCATCTATGAACACAATCCCTATTCATCAATTCTAAATCTGTTGTTGGAGCATTATTCAAACTAATGACACTAGTAGAAACTCATAGTGACTATATCATGCTCTAAATGTCATTTGTAATAACCCAATTGGAGATAAATCCTAGATAAATAACTTCCCTCTTCAAGTTGGTAAAAAAAGCATCAATCCTACGGAGAGGATACTTGTTCTTAACAGTGACTTTTAAACTATTGATAGTCGATGTAAATTCCGAGGGAACCATCCTATTTCTTATAGAAAAACACCGGAGCATCCCATGGTGAGATTCTTGCTTGAATGAAACCTTTGTCTAGAAGATCATTTAACTCCTTAAATTCTACAAAAGCCTTTTTATAACGAGGATTAGAGATATGTTTCATATCAAGAACAAGAAAAACACAAAAATCTATTTCTCTTTTAGGAGGAATATACAATAGATCATCTGGAATACTCCTGAAAACATTTTTAAAATAGGAAGCGGCTCTAGAGAAGGTATTTCTGAATCTACATTCTTCACCTTAACTAGATTATACAAACAACCCTTGGAAATATCATTTTATCACTAAGACATGAAATAACACGACTCTTAGGCATGGGAATTCTCCTTTCAACTCTAGGATACACTCATTTGGGAATCATAACATAGCCATCCTAGTTGTACAATCAACAGAAGCATATAATGAATGCACCTAATCAATACAAAAGATTACATCAATGTATAACATATCTAGTTTGTAATACCCCATACATAAATAAAGGATTTCACATTTTATATATTCAAGGTTCCACTCCTGAAGGACATACCATGGGCCCATGAAGAGGTCCTTAGAAAGGGACCAACAAAGTGACCTTTGAAAGGACACACGCTGCATGGCTGGGTCCACTCCATGTGAGTAGGGGTCCACAGCTTTGACCAATGTCCAAGTCAACAGACCGCGCTTGACAAGGATGGAGTGTAGATCGATCTACTCTCCATCGACATTGTCTCGTGGGTGGTGACCAGTAGGAAATTTTTGTTGTTATGTCTACGGGTACTTTGGGTCTTCCCAACTTTTAATTAGGATTAAATTGTGTCCTTTTTCCTTAAGATAAAAAAACCTATTGAAGGATTTTTTTAAGTCTGTAAAGTCATTCTCTCTGCTTACCAAAAAGAAACCCAATTCTCTCCCACATATTCTCTCTCCTCAAAGGACAAGGAGAAGAAGAAGAAGGGTCAAGCTAGGTCAAATCCTCCAATCTAAAAGGTTTCAAGAGTACTATAACCAAGTTATGAAATATTTTCATTCATGGACATCTTTTATCTGTTAAGTTCCCTAGTTTTCACCAATTGTAAATATCAAATCCCCTATTCATGTTAGGGTTTGTTCAAACAATGTGGGTTATATTTATCATCGAATGAATTGAGTGGATTGATGTTTTACAATTTAATTAGTAATGAATCATGTTATTATGATGAAATTACATGTTTTACATGGCTAACCCTTGTTTAGTTGATGAAAATGAGTTAATGTTCATTTGTTCCTAAAAATTGGAAACTGAGGATTTAGAGATTATTTTCTTGGATTGATAATATATTTAGTAACTCCTTCAGAGTAAAATCATATATCCATAAATTGAATTAGAATGAGGTATACATGATGGAACATTATTCGTAATGCTCGAGATTGAACCCTTATGATGATATATCATCAGAATTGCTTAAGAATAACACATGATATTAGAAGATCTTGAGAATTAGGAATATGAGATGATTGAAATAAGTAGGACTTTGAGAGTAAGACCTGTTATTATGACTAATTGTAACTAGAGCTTTGAGAGTAAATCTAACATGATAATTTCTGAATAATAAAGCTTTGAGTGTGAACTTTATATCATAGTGGTAGACTATTAGATAGAATTTTTGTGAAAGGAATTTACACACATAATATATCTTATGAAGGTATGAATGCGGATGCTAAAGGTTTTCTAATTTTTAATGATTGTAGATTTAACTGTTTGCTCACCCATGATGAATCAATGTTTTTAAATTATGAAACGTTGAAGTTATTATATGGTATCTATTCATGAATAGCTTGATTTAGGAAGACAATACCATGCATGTTAGCTTGAGTAGTAGATCTCATGGATAGCCTTGGATTGGAGAAATCATACCCTTACTATGTTTAGCTTGAACAAGCATAGTAAATTGCTTTCATGATAGCATGACTAGGTAAAGACATAAAATTTATTTGGTAACATTGATTGAGAAGTATTTTACGCTTATCATGATCAACGACAACAACTTCCAATGCGAGTGTCTACAATCGATTATAAAATAGTAACCCAACCGAGGGTTGGGTCCTTCCCGAAAAAGGGGGTTTTCATAATTAGTATCAAATTTATGTTTCATTCTAACTATTCGTAGCTAAAGACATTGGTGATTAAAAAATTTATTCATTAAATATGGGTGACACAAAAGTTTCAAATATATAGGAGAGGGGAAATCTTGGGATGTGATCCGAACATGGGATAAAAATGATTGTTGGGTACATGCTCTTGATAGAAAACATATCAAGTAATTTTACTAGGATAAGATTTAAGTGCATATAAGTTCTCACTCGAGCAACTTTAGTAGTTTGAAATGGGTTCCTATTGAACGCCACTTTCCATATTAAAACTAACCTACACCGTAACCCACTCACTCTATCGAGCTAAGTGGTAGGACATGGGACTAGGATTCACTCTCTCAATCTGAATCTTATGTCGCTAACTCTTTAGGCCATCAATTTAGTAGTCTTGGTTTCGCAACCCCCTTCTCGAGTAAGCTTAAAACACATGAGCGAACATGTATTTGTAACTACAAATCCATTAGATTGTATGCGCAACTAATAAATGAAATAAAAATTAAACTACATTTAAGTTATCGCCAATCAAAACCCAACAACTAATCCAACCCATATTCACTAAATAACACCCCAGGAATTGGAGCTTTTAGCCACACTTCACGAGAAAAATATATACCCAAATGATTTTGCGTTCAAGTGTATATCAAGAGTCATGCCTCAATTTAGGCCAAGAATAACGAATCCAAGAGACCCATTTCAAAATTAAAAGAGATAAAACCAGTTTCTTCTTCATCTTTGAAAAAAACTCTTAAACATGAGCGAAAAATATCTGAGAACTATAAATATCTCGAAAAATATCTTTACCAATGGTAGTCTGATATGTAATATAAAAAACAAAAACTAGTATTTATTGTTTTGATATAAGAGTGATGCAGCGGATCACTCGGCAAAATTAGTCGCGATCGCGGATCAAAAAGGCAATTCACCTTATTGTGCAACTCATCGCCTTAAATAAATGCCCACAACATCTTTTCATCCTGGATCATTGGGCGGCATAGCAGCACTTTGCGGAACTATTTGATGTCATGCCATCTGCTTCGTTTCACCACCAATTTGATCTTCTTCTTTCAAGGCTTAGCGCACTTGAAAAAAGTGGTGGTAAGACCATTCGCCGATTCACCAAGTTAACATGGTGTTTCTTAGAACTTCATTTCTTTGTTCCTTTCAGCATTTTGGTTACTTTTTGAATCATAGTGTCCATGCTTTCCTTAAATAATTAAACCACATAAACATAAGGGTTTTAATAAGATATCAAGACAAAAGAGGCATTTGAGGACACTTATTATATTAGATATGGTAACAGTCCGAAAGTCCACGCCTTAGTCTAGAGCCTAATATGATGAACCAAGACTTGAAACACTATTTCTAAGGATAACTTTATTTATTTAAATCAATTAGGAAGTATTAGAGTCAATGCGTATATTAAAGAACCAGACGTATAGGAAGTAGCAAAATCGAACTAGTAGACATCCTTATTTTTTGTTATAGGTTGGGTGTAAACTTGAACTCGTGAATGTATCAACGGAGGTCGAGTCGATGATACTGAATAATTATGTGTAACACTCCAAAATTCTAAGATGTGTTCTAGAGCCTAACATAGGTGTCAAAATGTTTAGAAACTATTTTAGTGTCATAAATAATTAATATAAGTCAATTAGAATGTTTGGAAATTAAAATGTCAAAGAACGTCCATGACGTCAAAAAGCTAGTACAAGAGGTGCAAGTGTGCCTTAGCCTATTTCACTATGTTTTAGGAGTCGGAAAATGAAGTATTTTAGTGGAAGGGTTTGTAACATGTATTAGAGTAAGTTCATAGTTGAAACGTCTAGGTACGAATCCCCAAGGACCAACCATGGGTCCTTGAGGAGGACCCTTGCATTTGGGTCGAATGCTGTCTAAGAGAGTTTCCACAAATGACTTGCCACAAACGGTTCGTTGTCCAATAGACGGCGCTTCGATTGCCTCCGTTGATGTACACTTAGAATATTGGGAAATTATTTGATTTTCACAAGTCTTTGATCCAAACGATGGCCCAATAGTAACGTTGGTCCCTTGGTCTGTCGATGGACAAACGGGTCGTAGGCGGGGTGTCATCTTTGAGGGCACAGATTTTGCTGCACGTTTTTAGTTTAGTGAAATTAATTAATTGGGAGGGTAGTTAATTATTTAGGGGTGTACGGAGGTGTAATTAAGTTGATTAATGGCCTATAAGAATACCATAAGATAATTAATCTAACCTAAGCCCTCATAATTCCAAAACCCAAATTGCTCTCGTTCTATCTTCTTTCTCTCTAACAAATTAGAAAACACCATTAAAGGAGAAATTCAAGGGGTTGTAGGGACACTAAAGATAAATATTTCTCCATCAAACTTCATCAATCAACAAGGTATGGGATTCCTTTCACCTTTGAGATCTCTTTCCTAAAAGGGTTCCTTCAAATTGATTTTAAAAGATGAGATTTTATGTGGGTTTCTTCCAATCTCAAAATTGATCTTTCATTGGGATTTGTTTGTAGTTTATTTTGATTGTATTGATTAGATTATGATTAATTATGACTATATTACACTACTCATTGATGGATTGTGTCACATTCAGGTTTACCCCCTAGACTTAACCGGTGTCGTCGTCTTCTTTGAGGACTAAGACTAGCCTCTTATTCTTACATCATCGCATTCATAAGTAGAAAAAACGGAAAAATTAAAAAATTTCATTACATCTACTTGGAGGTTTACATAGACCTCTACATACACATAATATATATTCATATCGAGTATAAATAGATCCTTCGTATAGGAAGTTTACATAGCCTTCTACATTTATTTCACATATATATACGTAAAATAGAATATTGTCTAAAAAATTGTCACATCTCCTACCATCTAAAAGGTCATAGATATGTGTGCGTAGCCCTACATCACAGGAAAGTAGCTACATATAGGCTTATACAAATTGTACTCAAATGAAAGTAGAATGAACATAAGAGTCATAGAACAAACCAACTCCATTATCTAAATATTGGCATCACCCTTGTAAAGTGAGGACCTACCCCTTGGATGGTAGAGAATATCCAAGTCTTCTTCAAGTCGTCTCAAAAGAGCCTTCAACAACCGGAACCTAAAATGTTTGCGAAAAAGGGAGAAAATGGGGTTAGTAAGCCACTTGTACTAAGTATGAGACCATATGCACATATAATATCAAAACATGCTAAAAAGGGACATTTAGTCAAAACATGCTATTTTACTCTTTTAAATTCTCATGCATAACCAAATAAGTCATACGGATAAACCAAACATGCTTAGTAACTCAAACAAGTAACATGTATACCAACACACTTAAACCCATAATCTACTACAACCATATCATCAAGGAATAACATCACAAGCATGAATAAGAGTTAACCATATCATAATAAGCAAGATAATTAGTTAGGAATCCTCATCAAGTCAACAAGTACAATGATCAAGAAAAACCACATAACCTCACTCAATCATGTAACCCCAATAACAAACCATAACAAATGTCCAACATCAGATAACAAACCTTTAAGGATGCATAATATCATACTTTTGTAATATTATGAAATTACATGCTCCAAAAGAAAGACATCATCCTATAACGCTAATCATATTGTATATCAATATCGTATACATCATTGCCATATATATATAGTAATATTAATTCCTAAAGCTTTCGTCAAGGATAACTAGTGCAAGTCATAGGTAGAGTCCGATACAACTACCTAAGATAAGTTAAACCCCTCAAGTCCCCTTAGTTAGTTATACTTAGTTACTTCATTTTATTTTAGGGAATACTTGCCTTAACATACATGGACCACAAGAGCTAAGTGTGGAATCCGGTGTCATAAAACCTTACACCAATGGAAGGTGGTCTACCGGCCAAGGTAAAGCCTAAATATAAACATAGCTTTCTAGGTGGATCCACTAGCTAGTATCCTATGATGGAAACATAGTTTATGGGGCTTGGGGAAAATCATGGAAATATCATTGTACAACATTTCTGGGTTATGAGACTATCCACTCCGTGAGGATCGTAGAGAAACCTACCTTCCCTATTGGGAAAGTGTCACTCCCTCACATACAAGATCACTCGGTGCTAAGCTAGGTCTCTTTATTGAAATGTCTTTAGGTCTTTATTGATGATCATAAATTAGTTTAGATCATAGGGCTTAGACCTTGTATATTCATCATCATCATTGCTCAATAAGGATTGCATGAGTATAGTCCTTTCATCGCAATTCACGCTAGTGAGGTTAGCACATTTCATATCACTTCATAATAAGGTACATTGTTAAGCATCACCAACCTTATAACATGTAAACCTCACAACCATAATCAAAACATTTGAATTCAACTCGTACCATCCTATCAATCCTAAGTAAGGCAAACTCCAACATTACATCATGATTAATCACAATTAACTACAAGTTGAAGTAAGGAATTGGAATGACAAGAATTACAAAGTCTCCTCCAAAGTTCATCATAAGGGTCTTAACATTAACCCTAAAATCAAACCAATTAGGTCATCACATCAACATAATTCAATAACTATCATGAAAATAAAGTTAGAAGAGTCACTACACCACGATTCAATACTAGATCAAAGCTTTATGACAAGATACTTAGGTCAATTCTCTTAACCTAGATCACTTCTCAAGAACTAGTATGAAAGACTACAAATCATCCTAAATTGTTGGAACTAGTATAACAACATCATCTAATAGTGATTCAACTAATAATCAATTCAATTAAATCATCACAACCTAATTTAAATAAAGATCAAACTATCGTTAAGGGTTAAGGATCATCTTCTAGAATTTAGACCAAACCATCTCAATTCATCATAATGAAGTTTAAATATATGTTAATTTATTCGTTATATCCTGAAGATAAACAACTCAATTCATAACATTAATATCATAATTAGATGAAACCCACATGAAAACTCAACTTTTAGAAGTACTTTGAATGGTGCTTTGATGAAATAAGTCTCAAAGGTGAATTAGATCCCATACCTTAACGTTTTATGAATATATGATGGTGTAATTTTCCCGGAATGGAAACCCCCTAGCTTGTCCTCAATGGTGTATTCCAATCGAGAGTGAAAGAAGAGAGAAAGAAGAGAGTTTATTTTGTGAGTTGTGTTTAGATTAAT
Source organism: Solanum neorickii (assembly GCA_027704865.1). Taxonomy (NCBI): domain Eukaryota; kingdom Viridiplantae; phylum Streptophyta; class Magnoliopsida; order Solanales; family Solanaceae; genus Solanum; species Solanum neorickii. The sequence continues at coordinate 52,055,400 of JAKWJC010000363.1, read as the reverse complement.
GAGGGTTGGGTTATTTATAGGGGGGGGGGGTTAAATTAATTAATTCATCTTTCATTAATCCCTAAATAACCCCTAAAACCTTAATTAGTTTAATAGAACTTAAATTAAATTTTTCAACAAAATGGACCCTCACAGACGGAACCTCGTTAACGGGCCATATGTGACTCGAAGTTTCGTCCCCTCTCCGTCCTGCACAACCTTCGTATTGGTCAGAGACTTGTGTCGGGGAGGGCTTTCCAATTTTTTGATATGTGTGGGACGATGGCTGGCATCGACACCCCGTTAATCCTCACACGAGCCGTTTCCTGGCTTTCTTGGTTAACAACACTACCCAGGTAGTGTTGCCTCCTATGTACTAGGGTCCTCGTCAAGGGCCCTTGGTTTGTCCTTGGGGAGTCGTACCAGGACATTTCGACCAAGAATAACCTTAAAAAACATGTTATACACTCTTCAAATAGTCTAAGGTACACTAGTACCCTTAGAACTAGTTTCGGAATATCATGGACATTCTTGGAGGTTTTGGTTCCTAAACTTCCTAAATGATCTATATTCATTAAAATAGGTTTTAGAGAGTTTTTAAACCCCATAATACCTATATTAGGCTTTAAGACTTGTCTTGGATTTTCAAAGTGTTAGAGATTGGTCTAGTTTGTAGAAGATGATCTTTCCCCCTAACCCTATGTTGTGATCTTGAGTTGAATTGTGTAGTGTTAGTTGAGTTGTCTGGTTTTTTGTTAAATTACTATCCTATGACGTTATTGTATAGACTTATGAAGATATAAGATGAATTGTACTGCTATCATGCTAGTTTTTGAGTAATTGATGTAGGTTGTGAAGTAGATTATGAATTTGACCCAAGTCTCTAATCTTAAAATATGAACTAGTTATTTATTCTTGTATAGTGCTTCAATTTAATTCATTATAATGTTTGTTACTATTGTGTGATAGTATTGCAACCATTTTTAGGTTGAGTTTGAGGGTTTATGGTAAGACCTTTATGTTGGCTTATGAAGGACACTTTGTAGTTCTTGTGATCTCAACTCTTTACTTCAACTATGGTTACTTGTGATTAAGAGATGATGTTGTACTGAAGTATACCTTATATTAATATTGATAGGGTTTGTATGATTTTCAATTGAAATGTCGTGACTATTCTCTGTGGTGTGTTGGCTAAGATGTAAATGTTATAAAGATGTTGGTAACTTACAAATGTTCCTTAACATTAATGATTACGTGCTACCTCACATGTATGACTTTTAATAATAGGAAAATACTATAGCAATTCTTATTGAGCGGTGATGATGATGATTATACATGGGATAGACCCTATGACCTACATTAAGCTATGAGTATTAATGAAGGTATTAAAGACATTTCAAAAAGTGACTCTATCTTAGCACCGAGTAAAGTAGAGTGAGGAGTGTCCCTTCCCACATAGGGAAGGTAGGATCACTAATGTACTCTTGAGATTGAGACTATTATGCATATAGAATAAACAATGTCTCACATATATCTCCTAGTTCTTTAACTATGTTTCCCCCCAAATGAATAGTAGATATTAGATATACCTTGTTGCAATGTTCATGTTTTGATACTACCCTTGCAAGTAGTTCGCCTTCTTTCGGTGTAAGGTTGTGGTCTATGTGGATTAAGGCAAGATGTTCCCAAAGGTCAAAATTGAAGTAATGAATGAACTCTAACTAGGATGACCTAAGGGTTAATCTTAGTTTTGGTAGGGTATGGGACTATACCTATACATTGCACTAGTTATCCTTGACGGGAGTCTTAGAAGGTTGTTCATATGTATGTATATACTTATAAATACAAATAATATGTATATGATGATATTACATGTTGATTGCACCATATGAAGTTGAATTCACTTATGCATATATATGATGTCTATATGGCGAAAGTATGATGTTAATTACTCTTGATGATATGATATATGAAGTTGTACGTTGGTTATGGTTTTTGTAGGGTTTTCTTGATTGAGTGAGGTTGTGGGCTTTGCTTAGCCATTGCATAAGTGGACTTAATTAGGGTCATGAGTAATGGTCTTGCTTTTGTTATGTTGTAATGAACTCTTATTCATGATTTTTGAGGTTATACTTGATGATGGAGTTGTCTTGATTAAATGTTCAAGTACGTTAGTATTTATGATTGGTTTTGTTAGACATAGTATGATAAACATGGTATTGACTTGATGATTATGCATTACTGACTTGTATTGCTTCTTGAATGTGCATCAGGATTTCAAAATATAAAATAGCATGATTAAAATTAAATGTTCCTTTTTAGACTGTTTTGATATTGTGGGTGCATATGGTGTTATACTTAGTACATGTGAAGTGCTAACCCATATTCTCTAGTATCATGGTTCATGCTTTCTCAACAAGTGGGAGAGACAAGGGTTAAAAGAAAGAGTAGGGATGCCAAGAATGCAAGGTATTTTGATGTTGTTCATCAAATGGTAGGCTTGGATTCAAGACATGCCTAGGTTCAAGAAGATGTTAAGGTACTGGCATAACTACGCAAGCTACTCCATTTATTGGTGTATGACGTCGAAGCAGTACTTCCATTGGAGAAGCCAATTCTATAATTGTGAATAGCAATCCAAGAGGGACTTACAACTGAAAATAACGTTCAACTTTGCCTAGCAGAGATAGAGGCATTGGATGAGAAGAAATTGGAAGCACAATAAAGGTTGGAATGTTATCAAACACGACGATCTCGATTATTTTGAAGTGGGAGACTTCATTTTAGCAGTAAACTGACCCATAATCTTAAACAAATGCACCAGTGAAAAAGTTACACCAAAATTGGATAGATCGTATATTGTGAAGGAAGAATATTCAAGTGGCTCTTATAAAAATATAGACCAAGATGGTGTAAATTTAATCCAGTTAACGCCAACATTTAGAAGTAATACTTCCCATGAAGGTCTCCGACCCTCCTTAAGGTATGAGCATAAACAACATGTTACTCCTGGCCTGCAAGAAAATAAATTTCTTACGACCCAAAAAAACTATAAAAAATAAATAAAACTCATTATCCTAAACTACGATATAACTTGATCCTCTTCACCGAGGTACGTAAGAGGTTGAATAAATCACTCTAAACTCAGTCAAATGAGTAAAAAAGAAGTTCAGTGGCATTGCGTGATCATCACACTAACTCTTGAAAATCATGTATCTATCACATGATTTCAAATGTGTCACAAATGTGAAAAAAGGAATATTCTACAAGCCCTCTCTGCAACAAAAAATTAAAATTGTAAACATAAACTCCTATATCGAGTCATGGATCTTCATCTATGATCATTTAAAGTTGCATATCAAACATGCTAAATTTGGAAGTCAACTTAAGGTATTAATTTGATCAATCCAAAGGAATTTTGATGTGAATTATTTTTATGATACACGGTGTTGAAATCATTAGCATGGATCAAGCGACTTGTGATTATACTTGACTTTTTACTAACGATGGAGGTAATATTTTGTAATTTATTGATGCTTCTGTATGTTACCTTAAATTAGGGGCATCTTTACCTACAACGTCAAATTGTAGTACTCTTCATATCAAAGCTCTATGTTGAAAGGGTATAGCCGCAAAGATAATGATGTCAACACTCGAAGTTCAAGATTCAATTTGTTGTTGTTTCCACGAGCGCACAAAGTTGAGAAAGAATCACATCATTTTGATGCTTCTACGCCGAGCTACTGATTTTTCTCCCAAAGTTGCTCAAAGCTGAAGAGTTGAGCAAGACAAAATTGCAGCTAACTTTGAAAATATTGTGTAATTATACGGAATTAATTTTGACGTGTTTTTTCCATATGTTTTACCTTAATGAATTATTCTTAAATGAAACAATAATCGCATTATTTTATTAAAATACGCTGAGTTATTGAATTTCTCCCAAAGTTGTTCAAAGTTGAAAAGTTTAGCGAGGCAGAATTTGAGATAAATTTGAAAACATATATGTACTAATATGGAAATCTTTTGGCCTTTATTTTTACATATGTTATATGTCTATGAGTAAAGCTTCCAAAGAAACAAGAATCGTGTCATTTTGAGGCTTTTGCGCCTAGTTATTGATTTTCTCCCGAAGTCGTTCAAAGCTGAAGAGTTGAGAGAGGTAGAATCGTGAGCTGACTTTCAAGCAATATTTGTACGAATCAACAAAATCTTTGGCCTTGAGTTTTATACATTGCGTTATTTGTTTCATCTTTCCAACGTAATAAAAATGTTGTAATTTCAATATTGCTACTCCAAATTATTAATTTTCTACCATAATCATGCAAAGCTGCTAAAAAGATATCAAAATTCAAAACCAACTTTATAATTCCATCCTGAATAATGTTGAAGAAATTTTGACATGAAATTTTGGCTTATTGTAAGACGTTAAGTTCTATGACTCTTGGACTCAATGTATTGCATTTTCATGGCTCCCACATTCGAAAGTAAATATATTTTCAAAGATGTGAAAACTTGAAATCACAACGTGTAAGAAATTCAAACTCCATGTGTCTCCCAAGAAGTCAAAAGATTGGTCTAAGATCTTCTCCAAATGAACAATGAGATTATCTACAATCTATTTCGTTGATGTTTGGAGGCCTACATGATATACCGTGGTTTCACGGTATAATTAATACTTTTTCCTTAAGTTTGGTGTGTCCGAAAGCCTTTTTGTGCTAATTTTGATATAAGTTTTTCATTGTTTTGCAGGAAATCTGTCTAAAGATGAATGCGGAGATTTTGAGCGAAAAATGCAGAAGAGACCACTTACGGAGGTTATGACGGTCCGTCGTGCTTGTGACGGTCCGTAGGTGGCAGCGTAGAGAAGCTGCTGAAGGAAGATGGGGAAGTCTGACCAAGTGTGGGATTACGAAGCTTGTGACGGTCCGTCATGGCCATGACGGTCCGTCCTGCAAGTCCGTCGCGAAGATCAGAGAAGTGATCCCAGTACCCAGATTCCAAGAATTGAAGTATTTTGAAACGAAGACCCTCGACGGACCGTCGTGCCTATGACGGTCCGTCACACTTGCCGTCGAGGGGAATGAAGAAAGCAGCAGAAGAATTGCACCAAGTATGGGGCGACGGAGCCCACGACGTTCCGTCATGACCACGACGTTCCGTCGCGTGGTCCGTCGACCCAGCCGCGTTTTGGCAGATTTCCAGTAATTAGAATCCTTGTTTAATTAGGTTTTTTATTTTTTATAAATAGTTTGAAAAACCTCGTTTTTGAGGTTAGACTCTTGGAGATTAAACATCATATTATTAGACTTTATTTTTCTGAGTGTTTGATTGTTGGAGATTCTTACAAGTAACTCTTGGTGATTAATCAAGCAAATTTTCGGACTTTATTGTTTCTCATTAAAGTAAGTACATGAATTCTTGTTTAACATATTTGAATATTGTGTTTATGGCTATGAGGAACTAAACTCTATAACTAGGGTTGTGGGAACCATAGGCAAATAATGTGATAAACCCTAGCTAAAATAACAATTCTATAATAGTGTCTTGCATGTATTAATAATTCTTTCGCTTAGAAGTCTTTTTAACGGATGATCAACGTTAGAACTCGCCTTAATGCTACTTGCCGGACCAAGGAGGTAGATAATAGGAAAAGAATTATTAACATAGATTTAGTGTATACTATCTAATAGGCTAGTATTGATTGGTACGAGGTAATAACTGAGTCAAATATCGAATATGATGCTTAATATGAGGTAAGGATAAGGGTTAGGAAAGCAACACACGTAGCCGGACCAAGGTGCGGAGTGAGATTTTCTAGATGCCGGACCAAGGATTTTGAAATACATAACTTATCACTTTGCCTGCAAGATACTAGGAAAGAATTGTTATAGCGAGAATTATCAAGTTATGAACCTGTGGGGAACACGTAAACCCTAGTTACTTTTATTACTTGATTAAAACTCAACATTAAAAGCTGTTAAGTGTCTCTGTCAAGTTCGTTAGTTATTTTTATTTTATTAGGAAGTACAAACCCCCCCTTTATGCTTTTACTTTTTAAGGAAGTCATCAACCGAACAATAGTAATAACAAGTTGGAGTTAAGTCTAGACTATTTTCCTCGTGGGAACGATCCCAATCCACTTGTTGGGTTATTTACTTGACGCGACCGCTTTAGTTCTCATTTGAGAAGTAAGTTTGAGCGTATCAAATTTTGGCACCGCTGCCGGGGAATTTAGCTTTTAGATTAACTTGAACTTCTTACTATAGTTTAGTTGATATTTTCTTGATTTTACTTTGTTGTATTGTTTTTGATTTCTTTTCAGAACTATCCTCCTTGTATGCCAAATACACGGAGAGGAAGAGAACCGTTGTTTCCCTACGATCATGAGCTAGAGCGTACACTGAGAAACATGAATCATAATTTGGGAATCAATGATGAGGACCCAAACCAGAACATCCCAGCTCCGGCTGATGTTCATGGTAAGATGTTACCCGATGCTCCGGGTGAACATCAACAGAGGGGACAGAATCCCGCTCCACGGCCCCAAGCATACTACAGAGGCTATGATAACATAGTAGATTCGGATGGGCCACTGGTTTTGCCTCTTCTACCCACAGGCCACACTTTTGTGGTAACTAGTAGTCTGATGCAAATGCTCACTGCCAGAGGTTTGTTTTCAGGGCTACCTTCTGAGGATCCACATGCCCATATAGCTAAGGTAAGGGCAGTGTGTAAGAGTTGTGTGGGGAGGCCTGATATTGATCTAGATGTAATAGGTCTCAGAGTGTTTCCTCTCTCACTGACGGGAGAGGCTGCTATGTGGTTTACTGAGCTCCCATACAACTCCATCTTCACTTGGAACCAACTACGGGATGTTTTCTTAGCACGCTACTATCCGGTCTCCAAGAAATTAAACAACAAAGACAGGGTGAATAACTTTGTGGCACTACCAGGAGAGTCAGTTAGTATTTCTTGGGATAGATTCACCTCATTCTTAAGAAGAGTGCCAAATCACCGTATTGATGATGAGTCACTGAAGGAATACTTCTATCGGGGACAGGATGATAACAATAAAGCAGTGTTGGACACTATAGCAGGTGGATCTTATGGAGAATGCCCTTATGCTGAGATTGATGAGAAATTAGAGAAAATCTCCCGTAACAACAAAGCTTGGAGTACTAGGAAGTCCGATACAGGCAAAAACACCTTCGCAGTGCAATCCACTCACAACCCAGCCACAGATGATATTCGTGTGGAAATGGCTCAGATGAGAACTGAGCTTGGGTTGGTACTAAAACATGTCACTGGGGGTCCAGAAAAGATAAATGCAGTCAATTACTTGGCTAAACCACCACCCCCTAACGGTGAATGTTACTATGAGGAGGATTCCTATGCAGTCAATGAATAAATGGGGGGTTTCCGACCAAGCGCCCTAGGCTCAAATCAGGATAATTGGCGCCAAGGTCAAGGGAACCAAGGTCGGAACAATGGAAACTACAACCGTGAGGGTCATTATGTCCGAGATAGTAACTACAACCGCGACAACAACTTCAACAGGAGTAACTATTGTAATAGAAACGACAGGAGTGGACCCTATGTTCCTCCTCAAAATCGTGTGAAGTTACTCCTAGGGATGGTGGAGATAGTATGGCGCGAGTTGAGGATATGTTGCACAAAATGATGAGGAGGTTCGATGCTAGTGATGAGCACATTAAAGAATTAAGGGGTGATTTAGCTAGTATTGGGCAAAAAGTGGATACACACGCAATTTCGATTAAACAGATCGAATTGCAATTGGCCCAATTATCTGCGACAGTGAACATACGGCAACCGGGCACTCTTCCTAGCAACACTATCCAATATCCAAAGAATGATGCACACTGTATGGCAATTACTACTCGGGGTGGTAGGCAAACCATTGACCCACCCATGCCATTTGCTGAGAAAAATGTGAGAAAGTATAATGATAAGGTAGTAAAGGGTAGTGGTGAAGCAGATGAAAGTAATGGAACAGATGCAAAAGTACCCATCAAGGTAATTCCCATGCCTAGGCCTCCACCACCCTTCCCTCAGAGATTAGTGAAAAAGACTGAGGATGGTAAATATCGGCGCTTCATAACAATGTTGAAGCAGCTCTCTATCAATGTCCCTTTGGTTGAAGCTCTAGAACAAATGCCCGGTTTTGCCAAATTTATGAAAGATCTAGTCACCAAGAAAAGATTGGTCACGTTTGAGGATGATGATAGATTGCAGCATTGTAGTGCTATCGCTACAAGATCCCTAGTACAAAAGAAAGAAGATCCGGGTGCGTTCACTATTCCTTGTACAGTTGCGTCATTACATTTTGCGAAAGCATTATGTGATCTGGGGGCAAGCATAAATCTACTGCCCCTTTCAATTTAAAAGAAGTTGGGTTTGGGGGATCCAAAACCCACTGCGATGCGGCTAGTGATGGCCGATCGGACTGTGAAAAAGCCCATAGGGATACTCCATGATGTGCTAGTAAAAGTGGAGTCATTCATCTTTCCAGCAGATTTTGTTATTCTTGATTGCGAAGTCGATTTTGAGATGCCCATTATTCTTGGGAGGCCATTCCTTGATACAGGTAGAGCCTTAGTTGATATGGAGAAGGGACAGATGAAATTTCGGTTGAATAATGAAGAAGCCACCTTCAACATTTGTAGGACCATGAGGCAGAGTGGTGATCTCTAATCAGTATCTGCCATATCCCACAAAGGAAAGATGAAGAAGGGAACTGGACAAAAAATTGCAAAACAAGAGTTTATGGTTGGGGATTTGGTACTTGTAGACAGTTCTAGGATGCCTTGTCTTCCGGGCAAGCTCAAGTCCAAATGGACTGGCCCCTACTTGGTTACCCAAGTATTCCCTCATGGGGCAGTTGAGTTAAAGGCCAAGGAGGGAGTGCGATTTAAGAAGAATAGAGATAGAATAAAACTCTATTTTGGGCATAAAGCATCGGGGAATAAAGTGATAGAGGCATACCATCTTAATGAAGTCTGAGTAATCGAGTGTCCCCAATCGTGCCGCGACGTTAAATCTGGCGCTTTTTGGGAGGCAACCCAATACTTATCGTCTTTTTAATAATGGTAGCATTTTTCTATAAATGGGTTTTAAATTTGCAGGCACATCACAAGGAAATTCTGCAGAAAACTACTCTGCAGTAGCCACTGACGGATACAACGACGGATCGTCGCGACTGAAACGGACCGTCGTATGCACCGTCACACAAGGTACGTATTTCTGTCATTTTTGAAATTAGGGCACACACGACGGAAACCACGACGGGGCGTCGCATGTGCGACGGACCGTCGTCGGGGAACCGTCGCGCGATTAATGAAATTAACCTGACCCGACCCGGCTGGACCCCTTTTCAAAATTTGACCATTTATACTCCCCACCCCTCCATATTCCACCCCATTACTTCCAACTTCCTCTCATCTCCCCTCTCTTTTCCACTTCCACACTTCCCCCACTGATCATTACTCCCACAATCTCCCCAAACCTTCTTACTATCAGTTACTTGTCGGTGCTGCTGTTTTTGGTATCTACCTTGCCACCTGAATCATTCCCCACTTGTGTTTTCTCCATTTCCAAAGTATGTGTCTCTAAATTTGTACTCATTTCTCTTGTATTTTTATTTATTAGTTAGTATTAGATTCGTTCTTAGTCGTATCTTGTTCCCTTGATATGATTATGTCTAGACCTAGGATCTAAATGTTTGAAATTGCAATGTTAATAACCCTAGACATAGGTGATTTCACATTAATAGTTTCCTAGGTAGTTGGGATAGACACATATAGGTCCACAACACTACAAGACCATGTGGGTTCATTGGGGTTGCTTAGGGTACCTACAGTTCTGTGATAGTCAGAACGAGACCCCAATGACGGTCCGTCGTATACACGACGGACCGTCGTAGGGTCCGTCGCATAAGCCCTAGCACCCTCCCCAACGACGCCTGTGATGGACCGTTGTCTTCACGACGGTCCATCCTGCACGACCGTCATGATGGTCAGAGACCCCTCTGAAAAGGGTCTCCAAAAATTTTCCAAGTGTCCAACGATGGACACTTACGGCGGACCGTCACACCCACGACGGTCAATCATGCACGACCGTCATGATGGTCAGAGAACCCTCTTTGGAGGGTCTCCCATCATTTTCTAAGTGTCCTACGACGGACCCTTACGACGGTCCGTCATACCCACGACGGTCCGTCCTGCACGACCATCATGATGGTCAGAGACCCCTCTGATAAGGGTCTCCAAAAATTTTCTAAGTTTCCTACGACGGACACTTACGACGGACCGTCACACTCACGACGGTCCGTACTACACGACCGTCATGATGGTCAGAGACCCCTCTTTCAGGGTTCTTTCTATATCCTTTGACCAAGTACAACACGACGGACCTCATGACTTTTCGTCGTATCCACGACGAGCCGTCATCTGGCCCGTCGTGTGATACAGTTTCACTATCACTAACACACTATTTGAAATGTTTTATGTTGAATGGGCTTGCTTGTCTTGTTTGACATTACTCGTACTAATAGTGACTCTTTGCAGGTACTATCTACTATGGCACCCAAGCAAGACCGAGCTTACGCACGCGGGCGATCCAAATCTGTTGCCCCGTCTGCACGCTTGATCATCAGGTCTAATGATGAGAGGGACCCTGAATATGTGCCCCCAGGCACTTCCGCACCTTCCCGTGCTGCACGTGCCCCCAGAGCCACACCCAAGACGGTGGCATCCGGCGTAGTCACTGCCTCCCAGTCTGATGAGGAGCGCAAATTGACCGGCACACCCTCTGGGTCGGCCACAAACGAGGAAGGAGCGTCTGGCTCCTTAGGAGTATCTTGGTCCGAGGAAGCTTCAGGATCTGCTGAGGTTCCCGCACCCACCACTGCTGCAGCGTCGGCCTCGTCTGATGAGGCTGACAGTTCAGACTCCACATCCGGCGCACCAGCCCCGGTCCCCACCCTAGCCTCTGACCAGCCAAACCGGTGGTGCGTTGAAGGCCAGTTTCAGGTTTACTCCGACGCGAAGTTCTTGACCGATAAAGGAGTAATGACTCGAACAGTCACCCTGGAGCGGCGGGTACTTACAAGGAGTCTCCCCTCGATGCCGGAGATCCACAACATATTCACCAGGCATCGCCTAGAGTGGAGAGCCCGTCCGTTGGGACGATACAGTGAGGAGATGGTCCGAGAGTTCTACGTGTCCTACGTAGCGACTCTCCGATCACAGATCGACAGGCTGGCTGCTCTCGCGAAACAGGCCCCATTGGAGCAGGTTCTAGTCCGGGGCGTGCAGGTTGACATTTCCCTGCCTGCCATCCGCCGGTTCCTATACGGGGAGAATGCAGATGCTACTGGGACCCCCACCACTGCCGAGTTTGACTACCGCTGGCAGGTAGTGAAGGATGGACATTTCCTGCGAGAGCCAGCACTGAGGGAGACTACCAAGCGGTGGATGGACCTACACTTATCAGTCGACGGAGAAGGTGCCGATTGGGTCACCGAGCCGAAGGGGGCCATCAAGAAGGACAACCTCACGTTCGTCGCCAAGTTCTTGTGGCTGCTCGTGCGTCACTGCCTTTCCCCCACAGCTGCTGATAACATAGTCACCTGGGATCGTGCAGTGCTGATGGCGGCGATGATAGCCGGCTTCGAGGTGGACTATGCATGGCTTCTCCAGGCAGTCATGCACGAGAGAGCATTCAAGGTCACCACCACCTACCCCTTTCCGTGAATGATCTTTGCCCTTTGCAGGTCTGCAGGTGTGCCCATATGGCACATAGATCAGTTGAGGACCCCGCCGGGTACCGTTGACGTCTGCCTCATCAGAGACGAGGCCAATGAGTTGGCCCCACGTCGAGGGCCCCTTCCAGAGCTGCCACCACTATCTGATGATCTTGCGGATACGGTGGCCCAGGCTCGCACAGCTACATAGGCATCCACGGACACTACCCCGATCGAGTCTATCCCGGGTAGTAGCACAGCCCCTCTACCGACACCGGCCCCGCTTGTTCGAGTCCAAAAACCGGAGGCATAAATGGCCACTCTTCTGCATCATATCTAGCCGTGGATGCAGAAGTCTATTGCTGAGTCTGAGGCGCGTATGGCGAGGCAGATGCACCGGAAGATTGCAGAGGTTAACCAGCGCCTCGATGCCTTTGAATTGAGAGTATTAGCTCGACCAGCCCCTCCGGTAGATGTGTCGACTCTTCAGGCTGCAGTCTCCAGTCTTCGTGCAGACATCGACACGATCCTAGCGGCAAGAGTGTCAGAGTCTGTTCAGCCTGCTGAGGATACTGTATTGGCGGCCCTTGTTTCCTACTCCAGACATTCCCCCATCTTCCCCGAGAGAGAGTGCCAAGAGGCGGAGGGGTCGATCAGAGGATGAGGCGCGAGCAAGGAAGAAGGAGCGCCGAGAGATGGAGGCCGCGAGGAGAGCCTCACATGCTGAGGCGGAGGCACACCAGATCAGAGCATCGCAGATAGCGGCTGGGGAGTCTAGCTCCCGCACTGTAGTGACAGCAGGAGGTACTACTGAGGGTGCGGTTGTTGCTGAGGACATCACTGAGGGTGTCCAGATTGCAGAGGATGTGGGTTCTGGGAAACCAGACCCACCAGCTTGATGATCGACGGCGCTATGCGCCACAGGTTTGCTTCACCTACCCCTCTAATCATTAGATTTTTTTATGCATTGGGGACAATTGCATGCTTTTTTGTTGGGGGTGGGGTAAATGGAAAGTGAGTGTTAGGGTGAAGTTTGAGTAGCCCAACTCACTATCCTCTTTTGGGGTTTTCTTGCCTGTGTTCTTTTTCCCCAAAAGACTGATTATTTTTTCTGTTGAACCGGCATGTTATATCTTTTGTACATAGTTTAACTTTGAAGCATGATGACTAAAATGATATCCCGATAAAACTGGAAAATGTTGCATGACTAGGCGTAGTAACTGATAATTGTGTGGCTCTAAACATGAAATAGAGTTACACCATTGCACTACCCTAAATCTTCAAGTCAAACTAGGTGTCTGATGATCTGGTATAGTGATGAGATGTCAAGTGAGTGTGAGGAAAGTTGAATAGTCCACTACTGATACTGAGCTAGAACTTGCCTGGTCAGTCCTGCTAAAAGTAAGCTGTAACATACAATTAGGAAAGGATCATAGGCCCTTATTCAATATAGCCCATTTCTAGCCTAAATAAAAGAAACCAAATGAATGTTATCCTTCGTTGATCCAAATAATTTGAGCCTAAAATTAGACCTTTCTTTTTCACCCCAACTGATCTTTTCTGGGAACAATATGTTGGCCTTGGTCCCTCCTTGGACATGTGCACCTCAGCTTATGCCAAAAGCATAAGTTGAGGGTGGCTAATGTATAAACAACCTTCGTTATGGCCCTGACCCGATTTGGGTATTGTGTACCTTGACTCATGGCAAAGCCATGAGTTGAGGGTGGCTATTTGAGGAATGCTCTGGAAAGTGGGGTTGAAAGAACAAAGAGAGAGAAAGAACAAAAGTAAAGTGACTCAAGAACTCGTTGAAAAAAAAAGAAATATTCAAGAATTACAAACAAGAAAAGAAAAGAGTCACTTACACAAATGAAGAACGAAGGGAAACAGCAAGGTGAAAGAATAGGAGAAACTGGGCGAGATAAAGTGATATAGAGCGGAAGGTTTAGCCGATATGTCAAGGAGGGCAAAAAGTCACTAAAGTATACCTAAATATACCCTACCTGACTCTGAGCCTACGTTACAAGCTAAAAAAGTCCTATCGTGATCCTAAGGGTTTTATTGCGATCTTAAGGCAGTGAAAATAAGGGCAAGCTTATGGCAATAGGTATGAATGAGTGTGACTTTGTTCTGAGAGCGAGTGTTGAAATGTAATCCTTATACTCAAACTGAAATCATTGTGTGAAAAATGAGGATTTTGTTCTAATGTGAGGACACTAGTTGCAATACCGAAATTGTCAGCACCTCGGTGAGAAATTGAAGAGGATAGGTGTTAGTGCATGGTGAGTCTGTGTCATGTTCGAATCCCACAAAAGTCAAGCCTAATACTGATAGCATGCATAGATTTGATGGGATTAGTCGGGATTGATAGCCAAATGATTGCAAAGGATAAAACATGAATACTATTGTACAAAGATTGTGTAGTGAGTCATAGTGCGTCGCTTGAGGACAAACAACGAATTTAAGTTGAGGGTGTTGATATACCGTGGTTTCACGGTATAATTAATACTTTTTCCTTAAGTTTGGTGTGTCCGAAAGCCTTTTTGTGCTAATTTTGATATAAGTTTTTCATTGTTTTGCAGGAAATCTGTCTAAAGATGAATGTGGAGATTTTGAGCGTAAAATGCAGAAGAGACCACCTACGGAGCTTATGACAGTCCGTCGTGCTTGTGACGGTCCGTAGGTGGCAGTGTAGAGAAGCTGCTGAAGGAAGATGGGAAAGTCTGACCAAGTGTGGGATTACGAAGCTTGTGACGGTCCCTCATGGCCATGACGGTCCGTCCTGTAAGTCCGTCGCGAAGATCAGAGAAGTGATCCCAGTACCCAGATTCCAAGAATTGAAGTATTTTGAAACGAAGACCCTCGACGGACCGTCGTGCCTATGACGGTCCGTCACACTTGCCGTCGAGGGGAATGAAGAAAGCAGCAGAAGAATTGCACCAAGTATGGGGCGACGGAGCCCACGACGTTCCGTCATGACCACGACGTTCCGTAGCGTGGTCCGTCGACCCAGCCGCGTTTTGGCAGATTTCCAGTAATTAGAATCCTTGTTTAATTAGGTTTTTTATTTTTTATAAATAGTTCGAAAAACATCGTTTTTGAGGTAAGACTCTTGGAGATTAAACATCATATTATTAGACTTTGTTTTTCTGAGTGTTTGATTGTTGGAGATTCTTACAAGTAACTCTTGGTGATTAATCAAGCACATTTTCGGACTTTATTCTTTCTCATTAAAGTAAGTACATGAATTCTTGTTTAACTTATTTGAATATTGTGTTTATGGCTATGAGGAACTAAACTCTATAACTAGGGTTGTGGGAACCATAGGCAAATAATGAGATAAACCCTAGCTAAAATAACAATTCTAGAATAGTGTCTTGCATGTATTAATAATTCTTTCGCTTAGAAGTCTTTTTAATGGATGATCAACGTTAGAACTCGCCTTAATGCTACTTGCCGGACCAAGGAGGTAGATAATAGGAAAAGAATTATTAACATAGATTTAGTGTATACTATCTAATAGGCTAGTATTGATTGGTACGAGGTAATAACTGAGTCAAATATCGAATATGATGCTTAATATGAGGTAAGGATAAGGGTAAGGAAAGCAACACACGTAGCCGGACCAAGGTGCGGAGTGAGATTTTCTAGATGCCGGACCAAGGATTTAGAAATACATAACTTATCACTTTGCATGCAAGATACTAGGAAAGAATTGTTATAGCTAGAATTATCAAGTTATGAACCTGTGGGGAACACGTAAACCCTAGTTACTTTGATTACTTGATTTAAAACTCAACATTAAAAGCTGTTAAGTGTCTCTGTCAAGTTCGTTAGTTATTTTTATTTTATTAGGAAGTACAAACCCCCCCTTTATGCCTTTACTTTTTAAGGAAGTCATCAACCGAACAATAGTAATAACAAGTTGGAGTTAAGTCTAGACTATTTCCTCGTGGGAACGATCCAACCTCACTAGTTGGGTTATTTACTTGACGCGACCGCTTTACTTCTCATTTGAGAAGTAAGTTTGAGCGTATCAAATTTTGGCGCCGCTGCCGGGGAATTTAGCTTTTAGATTAACTTGAACTTCTTACTATAGTTTAGTGATATTTTCTTGATTTTACTTTGTTTTGTTGTTTTTTTTAATTTCTTTTCAGACTATCCTCCTTGTATGCCAAATACACGGAGAGGAAGAGAAACCGTTGTTTCCCTACGATCACGAGCTAGAGCGTACACTGAGAAACATGAATCGTAATTTCGGAATCAATGATGAGGACCCAAACCAGAAATCCCAGCTCCGGCTGATGTTCATGGTCAGATGTTACCCGATGCTCGGGTGAAATCAAGAGAGGGGACAGAATCCCGCTCCACGGCCCCAAGCATACTACAGAGGCTATGATAAACATAGCAGATTCGGATGGGCCACTGGTTTTGCCTCTTCTACCCACAGGCCACACTTTTGTGGTAACTAGTAGTCTGATGCAAATGCTCACTGCCAGAGGTTTGTTTTCAGGGCTACCTTCTGAGGATCCACATGCCCATATAGCTAAGGTAAGGGCAGTGTGTAAGAGTTGTGTGGGGAGGCCTGATTTTGATCTAGATGTAATAGGTCTCAGAGAGTGTTTCCTCTCACTGACGGGAGAGGCTGTTATGTGGTTTACTGAGCTCCCATACAACTCCATCTTCACTTGGAACCAACTACGGGATGTCTTCTTAGCACGCTACTATCCGGTCTCCAAGAAATTAAACCACAAAGACAGGGTGAATAACTTTGTGGCACTACCAGGAGAGTCAGTTAGTAGTTCTTGGGATAGATTCACCTCATCTTAAGAAGTGTTCCAAATCACCGTATTGATGATGAGTCACTGAAGGAATACTTCTATCGGGGAAGGATGATAACAATAAAGCAGTGTTGGACACTATAGCAGGTGGATCTTATGGAGAATGCCCTTATGCTGAGATTGCTGAGAAATTAGAGAAAATCTCCCGTAACAACAAAGCTTGGAGTACTAGGAAGTCCGATACAGGCAGGAGAAAACACCTTCGCAGTGCAATCCACTCACAACCCAGCCACAGATGATATTCGTGAGGAAATGGCTCAGATGAGAACTGAGCTTGGGTTGGTACTAAAACATGTCACTGGGGGTGCAGAAAAGATAAATTCAGTCAATTACTGGCTAAACCACCACCCCCTAACGGTGAATGTTACTATGAGGAGGATTCCTATGCAGTCAATGAACAAATGGGGGGGTTTCCGACCAAGCGCCCAAGGCTCAAATCAGGATAATTGGCGCCAAGGTCAAGGGAACAAGGTCGGAACTATGGTAACTACAACCGTGAGGGTCATTATGTCTGAGATGGTAACTACAACCGCGACAACAACTTCAACAGGAGTAACTATGGTAATAGAAACGACAGGAGTGGACCCTATGTTCCTCCTCAAAATCGTGAACTTACTCCTAGGGATGGTGGAGATAGTATGGCGCGAGTTGAGGATATGTTGCACCAAAATTTATGAGGAGGTTCGATGCTAGTGATGAGCACATTAAAGAATTCAGGGGTGATTTAGCTAGTATTGGGCAAAAAGTGGATACACACGCAATTTCGATTAAACAGATCGAATTGCAAGTGGCCCAATTATCTGCGACAGTGAACACACGGCAACCGGTCACTCTTCCTAGCAACACTGTCCAAAATCCAAAGAATGATGCACACTGTATAGCAATTACTACTCGGGGTGGTTGGCAAACTATTGACCCACCCATGCCATTTGCTGAGAAAAATGTGAGAAAGGATAATGATAAGGTGGTAAAGAGTAGTGGTGAAGCAGATGAAATTAATGGAACAGATGCAGAAGTACCCATCAAGGTAATTCCCATGCGTAGGCCACCACCACCCTTCCCTCAGAGATTAGTGAAAAAGACTGAGGGTGGTAAATACCGGCGCTTCATAACAATGTTGAAGCAGCTCTCTATCAATGTCCCTTTGGTAGAAGCTCTAGAACAAATGCCCGGTTATGCCAAATTTATGAAAGATCTGGTCACCAAGAAAAGATCGGTCACGTTTGAGGATGATGATAGATTGCAGCATTGTAGTTCTATCGCTACAAGATCCCTAGTACAAAATAAAGAAGATCCGGGTGCGTTCACTATTTCTGTACAGTTGGGTCATTACATTTGCGAAAGCATTATGTGATCTGGGGGCAAGCATAAATCTAATGCCCCTCTCAATTTACAAGAAAGTAGGGTTTGGGGATCCAAAACCCACTGCGATGCGGCTACTGATGGCCGATCGGACTGTGAAAAAGCCCATAGGGATACTCCATGATGTGCTAGTAAAAGTGGAGTCATTCATCTTTCCAGCAGATTTTGTTATTCTTGATTGCGAAGTCGATTTTGAGGTGCCCATTATTCTTGGGAGGCCATTCCTAGCTACAGGTAGAGCCATTAGTTGATATGGAGAAGGGACAGATGAAATTCGGTTGAATAATGAAGAAGCCACCTTCAACATTGTAGGACCATGAGGCAGAGTGGTGAGCTCCAATTGGTATCTGTCATATCCCACAAAGGAAAGATGAAGAAGGGAACTGAACAAAAAAATTGCAAAACAAGAGTTTATGGTGGGGATTCGGTACTTGTAGACAGTTTGGGGTTGCCTTGTCTTCCGGGCAAGCTCAAGTCCAAATGGACTCGCCCTACTTGGTTACCCAAGTATTCCCTCATGGGGAAGTTGAGTTAAGGCCAAGGAGGGAGTGCGGTTTAACAAGAATAGAGATAGAATAAAACTCTATTTTGGGCATAAAGCATCGGGGAATAAAGTGATAGAGGCATACCATCTTGATGAAGTCTGAGTAATCGAGTGTCCCCAGTCGTGCGCGACGTTAAATCTGGCGCTTGTTGGGAGGCAACCCAAATACTTATCGTCTTTTTAATAATGGTAGCATTTTTCTATAAATGGGTTCTAAATTTGAAGGCACATCACCAGGAAATTCTGCAGAAAACTACTCCGCAGTAGCCACTGACGGATTACAACGACGGACCGTCGCGACTGAAACGGACCGTCGTAAGCACCGTCACACCAGGTACGTATTTCTGTTATTTGAAATTAGGGCCACACGACGGGAAACCACGACGGGCATCGCATGTGCGAAGGACCGTCGTCGGGGAACCGTCGCGCGATTAATGAATTAACCCGACCCGACCCGGCTGGAACCCTTTTAAAAATTGACCGTTATTACTCCACACCCCTCCATATTCCACCCATTACTTCCAACTCTCTCATGTCCCCTCTCTTTTCAACTTCCACACTTGCCCACTGATCATTACTCCCACATCTCCCCAAACCTTCTTACTATCAGTTACTTGTCGGTGCTGCTTTTTGGTATCTACCTTGCCACCTGAATCATTCCCCACTTGGGTTTTCTCCATTTCCAAGGTATGTGTCTCTAATTTGTACTCATTTCTCTTGTATTTTTATTATTAGTTAGTATTAGATTCGTTCTTAGTCGTATCTTGTTCCCTTGATATGATTATGTCTAGACTAGGCTCTAAATGTTTGAATTTGCCATGTTAATAACCCTAGACATAGGTGATTTCACATTAATAGTTTCCAGGGTGTTGGGATAGACACATATAGGTCCAAAACACTACAAGACCATGTGGGGTTCATTGGGGTTGCTTAGGCTACCTACAGTTCTGTCTCTGATAGTCAGAACGAGACACCGATGACGGTCCGTCGTATATACACGACGGACCGTCGTAGGGTCCGTCGCATAAGCCCTAGCACCCTCCTAACAACGCTGTGACGGACGTTGTCTTCACGACGGTCCGTCCTGCCACGACGTCATCATGGTCAGAGGACCCCTCTGAAAAGGGTCTCCAAAAATTTTCCAAGTGTCCAACGACGGACACTTACGACGGACCGTCACACCCACGACGGTCCGTCCTGCACGACCGTCATGATGGTCAGAGAACCCTCTTCTGAGGGGGGTCTCCATCATTTTATAAGTGTCTACGATGGACCCTTACGACGGTCCGTCATACCACGACGGTCCGTCCTGCCGACCGTCATGATGGTCAGAGACCCCTCTGATAAGGGTCTCCAAAATTTTCTAAGTGTCTACGACGGACCGTAACACTCACGACGGTCCATCCTGCACGACCGTTGGATGGTCAGAGACCCCTCTTTCAGGGTTCTTTCTATATCCTTGACAAGTACAACACGACGGACTCATGACGTTCCGTCGTATCCACGATGAGCCGTCATCTGGCGTCGTGTGATACAGTTTCACTATCACTAACACACTATTTGAATGTTTATGTTGAATGGGCTTGCTTGTTTGTTTGACATAACTCGTACTAATAGTGACCCTTTGCAGGGTACTATCTACTATGGCACCCAAGCAAGACCGAGCTTACGCACGCGGGCGATCCAAATCTGTTGGCCCGTCTGCACGCTTGATCATCAGGTCTGATGATGAGAGGGACCCTGAATATGTGCCCCAGGAACTTCCGCACCTTCCCGTGCTGTACGTGCCCCTAGAGCCACACCCAAGATGGTGGCGTCCGGCGTAGTCCTTGCCTCCCAGTCTGATGAGGAGCGCACACTGACCGGCACACCCTCTGGGTTGGCCACAAACGAGGAAGGAGCGTTTGGCTCCTTAGGAGTAGAGGTACCTGGTCCGAGGAAAGCTTCAGGATCAGAGGAGGTTCCCGCACCACCACTGCTGCAGCGACGGCCTCGTCTGATGAGGCTGACAACTCAGACTCCACATCCGGCGCACCAGCCCCGGTCCCCACCCCAGCCTCTGACCAGCAATACGGTGGTGCGTTGAAGGCCAGTTTCAGGTTACTCCGACGCGAAGTTTTTGACCGATAAAGGAGTAATGACTCGAACACTCACCTGGAGCGCGGGGACTTACAGGGAGTCTCCCCTCGATGCCGGAGATCCACAAACATATTCACCAGGCATCGCCTAGAGTGGACAGCCCGTCCGTTGGACGATACAGTGAGGAGATGGTCCGAGAGTTCTACGCGTCCTACGTAGCGACTCTCCGATACAGATCGACAGGCGGGCTGCTCCTGCGAAACAGGCCCCATTGGAGCAGGTTCTAGTCCGGGGCGTGCAGGTTGACATTTCCCTGCCGCCATCTGCCGGTTCCTATACGGGAGAGTGCAGATGACTACTCGGACCCCCACCACTGCCGAGTTTGACTACCGCTGGCAGGGTAGTGAAGGATGGACATTTCCTGCGAGAGCCAGCACTGAGGGAGACCACCAAGCGGTGGATGGCCCTACACTTATCAGTCGACGGAGAGGGTGCCGATTGGGTCACCGAGCCGAAGGGGTCCATCAAAGAAGGCCAAACTCACGTTCGTCGCCAAGTTCTTGTGGCTGCTCGTGCGTCACTGCCTTTCCCCCACAGCTGCTGATAAACATAGTCACTGGGATCGAACAGTGCTGATGGCGGCGATGATAGCCGGCTTCGAGGTGGACTATGCATGGCTTCTCCAGGCAGTCATACACGAGAGGGCATTCAAGGTCACCACCACCTACCCCTTTCCGTGCATGATCTTTGCCCTTTGCAGGTCTGCAGGTGTGCCCATATGGCACATAGATCAGTTGAGGACCCCGCCGGGTACCGTTGACGTCGGCCTCATCAGAGACGAGGATAATGAGTTGGCCCCACGTCGAGGGCCCCGTCCAGAGCTGCCACCACTATATGATGATCTTGCAGATACGGTGGCCCAGGCTCGCACAGCTTCACAGGCATCCACGAACACTACCCCAGTCGAGTCTATCTAGGGTAGTAGCACAGCCCCTCTACCGACATCGGCCCCGCTTGCTCGAGTCCAAAAACTGGAGGCACAAATGGCTACTCTTCTGCATCATATCCAGCCGTGGATGCAGAAGTCAATTGCTGAGTTTGAGGAGCGTATGGCGAGGCAAATGCACCGGAAGATTGCTGAGGTTAACCAGCGCCTCGATGCCTTTGAATTGAGAGTATTATCTCGACCAGCCCCTCCGGTAGATGTGTCGACTCTTCAGGCTGCAGTCTCCAGTCTTCGTGCAGACATCGACACGATCCTAGCGGCAAGAGTGTCGGAGTCTGTCGAGCCTGCTGAGGATACTGTATTGGCAGCACTGTTTCCTACTCCAGACATTCCCCCATCTTCCCCGAGAGAGAGTGCCAAGAGGCGGAGGGGTCGATCAGAGGATGAGGCGCGAGCAATGAAGAAGGAGCGCCGAGAGATGGAGGCCGCGAGGAGAGCCTCACTTGCTGAGGCGGAGGCACACCAGATCAGAGCATCGCAGATAGCGGCTGGGGCGTCTAGCTCCCGCACTGTAGAGACAGCAGGAGGCACTACTGAGAGTGCAGTTGTTGCTGAGAACATCACTGAGGGTGTCCAGATTGCAGAGGATGTGGGTTCTGGGAAACCAGACCCACCAGCTTGTTGATCGACGGCGCTATGCGCCACAGGTTTGCTTCACCTACCCCTCTAATCTTTAGATTTTTTTATGCATTGGGGACAATTGCATGCTTTTTTGTGGGGTGGGGTGGTAAATGGAAAGTGAGTGTTAGGGTGAAGTCTGAGTAGCCCAACTCACTATCCTCTTTTGGGGTTTTTTGCCTGTGTTCTTTTTCCCCAAAAGACTTATTATTTTTTCTGTTGAACCGGCACGTTATATCTTTTGTACATAGTTAACTTTGAAGCATGATGACTAAAATGATATCCCGATTAAAACTGGAAAATGTTGTATGACTAGGCGTAGTAACTGATAATTGTGTGGCTCTAAACATGAAATAGAGTTACACCATTGCACTACCCTAAATCTTCAAGTCAAACTAGGTGTCTGATAATCTGGTATAGTGATGAGATGTCAAGTGAGTGTGAGGAAAGTTGAATAGTCCACTACTGATACTGAGCTAGAACTTGCCTGGTTAGTCCTGCTAAAAGTAAGTTGTAACATACAATTAGGAAAGGATCATAGGCCCTTATTCAATATAGCCCATTTCTAGCCTAAATAAAAGAAACCAAATGAAAGTTATCCTTCGTTGATCCAAATAATTTGAGCCTAAAATTAGACCTTTCTTTTTCACCCCAACTGATCTTTTCTGGGAACAATATGTTGGCCCTGGTCCCTCCTTGGACATGTGCACCTCAGCTTATGCCAAAAGCATAAGTTGAGGGTGGCTAATGTATAAACAACCTTCGTTATGGCCCTGACCCGATTTTGGGTATTGTGTACCTTGACTCATGGCAAAGCCATGAGTTGAGGGTGGCTGTTTTGAGGAATGCTCTGGAAAGTGGGGTTGAAAGAACAAAGAGAGAGAAAGAACAAAAGTAAAGTGACTCAAGAACTCGTTGAAAAAAAAAATATTCAAGAATTACAAACAAGAAAATAAAAGAGTCACTTCCACAAATGAAGAAAGAAGGGAAACAGCAAGGTGAAAGAATAGGAGAAACTGGGCGGGATAAAGTGATATAGAGCGGAAGGTTTAGCCGATATGTCAAGGAGGGCAAAAAGTCACTAAAGTATACCTAAATATACCCTACCTGACTCTGAGCCTACGTTACAAGCTAAAAAAGTCCTATCGTGATCCTAAGGGTTGTATAGCGAACTTAAGGCAGTGAAAATAAGGGCATGCTTATGGCAATAGGTATGAATGAGTGTGACTTTGTTCTGAGAGCGAGTGTTGGAATGTAATCCTTATACTCAAACTGAAATCATTGTGTGAAAAATGAGGATTTTGTTCTAAAGTGAGGACACTAGTTGCAATACCGGAATTGTCAGCACCTCGGTCAGAAATTGAAGAGGATAGGTGTTAGTGCATGGTGAGTCTGTGTCATGTTCGAATCCCACAAAAGTCAAGCCTAATAGTGATAGCATGCATAGATTTGATGGGATTAGTCGGGATTGATATCCAAATGATTGCAAAGGATAAAACATGAATACTATTGTACAAAGATTGTGTAGTGAGTCATAGTGCGTTGCTTGAGGACAAACAACGAATTTAAGTTGAGGGTGTTGATATATCATGGTTTCACGGTATAATTAATACTTTTTCCTTAAGTTTGGTGTGTCCGAAAGCCTTTTTGTGCTAATTTTGATATAAGTTTTTCATTGTTTTGCAGGAAATCTGTCTAAAGATGAATGCGGAGATTTTGAGCAAAAAATGCAGAAGAGACCACCTACGGAGCTTATGACGGTCCGTCGTGCTTGTGACGGTCCGTAGGTGGCAGCACAGAGAAGCTGCTGAAGGAAGATGGGGAAGTCTGACCAAGTGTGGGATTACGAAGCTTGTGACGCTCCGTCATGGCCATGACGGTTCGTCCTGCAAGTCCGTCGCGAAGATCAGAGAAGAGATCCCAGTACCCAGATTCCAAGAATTGAAGTATTTTGAAACGAAGACCCTCGACGGACCGTCGTGCCTATGACGGTCCGTCACACTTGCCGTCGAGGGGAATGAAGAAAGCAGCAGAAGAATTGCACCAAGTATGGGGCGACGGAGCCCACGACGGTCCGTCATGACCACGACGTTCTGTCGCGTGGTCCGTCGACCCAGCCGCGTTTTTGCAGATTTCCAGTAATTAGAATCCTTGTTTAATTAGGTTTTTTATTTTTTATAAATAGTTCGAAAAACCTCATTTTTGAGGTTAGACTCTTGGAGATTAAACATCATATTATTAGACTTTGTTTTTCTGAGTGTTTGATTGTTGGAGATTCTTACAAGTAACTCTTGGTGATTAATCAAGCAAATTTTTGGACTTTATTCTTTCTCATTAAAGTAAGTACATGAATTTTTGTTTAACATATTTGAATATTGTGTTTATGGCTATGAGGAACTAAACTCTATAACTAGGGTTGTGGGAACCATAGGCAAAGAATGAGATAAACCCTAGCTAAAATAACAATTCTAGAATAGTGTCTTGCATGTATTAATAATTCTTTCGCTTAGAAGTCTTTTTAACGGATGATCAACGTTAGAACTCGCCTTAATGCTACTTGCCGGACCAAGGAGGTAGATAATAGGAAAAGAATTATTAACATAGATTTAGTGTATACTATCTAATAGGCTAGTATTGATTGGTACGAGGTAATAACTGAGTCAAATATCGAATATGATGCTTAATATGAGGTAAGGATAAGGGTTAGGAAAGCAACACACATAGCCGGACCATGGTGCGGAGTGAGATTTTCTAGATGCCGGACCAAAGATTTAGAAATACATAACTTATCACTTTGCATGCAAGATACTAGGAAAGAATTGTTATAGCTAGAATTATCAAGTTATGAACCTGTGGGGAACACGTAAACCCTAGTTACTTTGATTACTTGATTAAAACTCAACATTAAAAGCTGTTAAGTGTCTCTGTCAAGTTCGTTAGTTATTTTTATTTTATTAGGAAGTACAAACCCCCCCTTTATGCTTTTACTTTTTAAGGAAGTCATCAACCGAACAATAGTAATAACAAGTTGGAGTTAAGTCTAGACTATTTTCCTCGTGGGAACGATCCCAACCTCACTAGTTGGGTTATTTACTTGACGCGACCGCTTTACTTCTCATTTGAGAAGTAAGTTTGAGCGTATCACTACACTAAGTGTTTCTTTCTCCATCCCTGCGTTAGGTGTTTTCTTGTGAGAAATGAAATAAAAGTAATTCAAATGTTCCTCTCATGGAGCTTCAAAAAAAAGGATCAAAATAAAGGTGGCAAGTTTTCTTCACCAAGGTTGCAAGGAAGGTATGTGTCGAATGAGTTTTCTACCAACAATGCGAGATAATATGAGTGGTTCCACACCAATCATATGAAAAACTCGTGCAACTTCTAAGTTATTTGTACTATTTTGAAACCTGAAACGAAACAAAAACATGTAATAAGTTCATGACCCTTCAATTTGGCATGAAGAACATGAGAAGCAATACAACAATCTTGTTCGAAATCGACATAGCAGGGCCAATAACACAAAGTTTTAATTATGGTCAAATTGGATCTTGAACAATAATCTCTTGTTCTTAATTAACATTTCAATACTTAACTAAATATTAACCACAACCCTCATCTTCAACAAACAGAAACAAGAAAAATCCAAAATACACAAATTCGTGAGGAAAACGGCAAAATTTGAAGACCAACTTCTAAAAAAAAAGAGCTCATAATCATATTCTATCAATTCAGGAAGAGTATGAGATGGGTTTTTTAATATGTCACAGTAATATGAGTCTATTTTCTTAAGAGTCAACTCGCTCGTCATTTGAAAGCTTCTACACAAAAAAAAGGATTTTTTGGCGAGATTGTTCATAGCCGTGAGAAGAACTATCACATTTGCGATCCAACATCAAAATTTTATTAGCATCAATTTGGAAGGTGTTTTGTAATGTGTTTTTTTGTATATGTCGTACTAATCAAAGTCTAATTTCTCTAGAATCAAGCATCTCATCATTAGAATACTCCTACAACATGGGAATAATGTTTTGGCGAGATTGCGCATAGTTGTGAGAAGAATTGCTAGATTTGGGTTCCAACTCCAAAAATTTATTTCCATCGATCCAAATGAATTTTGAATGTCATTTTTCAGATATGTCGTATTAATAGAAGTCTAGTTTCTCCAAAATCAATTCTCTCATCGTTTGAATGATCCTACACCAAGAAACTGATGTTTTGCCGAGATTGCGCATAGCGTTGAGAAGAATCGCCAGATTTGGGGTCCACTTCTAAATTTGATTCATGTGGATCCGGAAGGTTTTCAATGTTTATTTTTGGATCTTTTGTAGTAAATAGAAATATAGTTTCTCCAAAATCAATTCTCTCATTGTTTGAATGCTCCTACACCACGAAAATGATGTTTTGGCGAGATCGTGCATAACAGTTAAAAAATCTGCCAGATTTGGGATACGATCTCAGTATTAGATTCTTGTCAGTATGGTAGGTGTTTAACGCTGATAATGGGAAAGGACACATTACTACAAATCTCGTTTCCTCCAAACAATCCGCTCGTCGTTTGGACATTTCAAAACTAAAAAAATGAGATTTTGGTAGAACTGCATGAAATTGAAAAATGAAGACACAAAATTTGAAGTTCCACATTGATTTGTGATACACTCAAATTATACCTCCATAAAGAAGTATAAGCGGTCCTAATCAAGTAGATAACCCAACTAGTAGGTTGGGGTCGATCCCACGAGGAAAATGGTTTAGACTTAACTTTAACTCACAATTATGTCTATTTAACCAATGTCTTTCCTAAAACAAGTAATTAAAGGGGGGATTGAGAAACAAGTTCCTTAAACAGTCTAAGTTAAAAAGTAAAAGAAACTAGATGTTGAGTTTATATCAAGTTGTGAAAATAACTTGGGTATATGTGCTTCCCACAGGTTCATAATGTCGTATTCCTAGCAATATAAATTCTTTCCTAGTGTTTTATATGCAAAGTGGTAAGTTAGGTATCTCTAAATCCTTGGTCCGACATCTAAAGAATTTCACCCCGCACCATGATCCGGCTGCGAGTGTAAAATTTACTAACCCTTACCTTTACCTCACATTAGACATCATAATCGATGTATGACTTAGTTGTTTCTTCGCACCAATCTACACTAGCCTATTAGATAGTGTCCCACTAAATCTATGTTGATTATTCTTTTCCTATTCCTACCTCCTTGATCCGGCAAGTAGCAACAAGGCAAGTTCTAACTCGTGCACTCATTAAAAAAGACTTCTAAGCGAAAGAATTATCAATATATGAAAAATGTTATTTGAGAATTTCTTAATTGTTAGTTATACGTTGTTAATTACCGATGGTTCCCACAACCCTAATTGTGGATTTAGTTACACATGCCAGTAAGATCACAATTCATAGTTCTGAATGAAGAAATCATGAAGTTACTTAACAATAAGATGAAACCAAGAAATTCAACTTAAAATTGCAAGAAAATTCTTGAAAACAAATTCGGAAATTTATTAATTTCCCAAGTTTGCAAAACCCAATCTCCAAGACACAAAAGAGAACAATAACAATAGTATCTAACCCTAAAAACGAGGTTTAATGCCCTACATATTGAAAACATAGTCCTAAAGAATAAGGAATTGAAATTGGAAAAATTATGTCCAGGTACGCGGCTTCAATCGAAGACCTCACTAATGGACCTTTGATCAACCCACGGTCCGTCAACTGCCTCCATCAGTCAAAACTTGGAAATACTTTTGCTCCACCGGATAGCACCGTTTTGAAATCAAATGACAGACCAGCAATACGGTCCGTCGATGCTCCTCCGTAGCTCTATTCTTAGAATCTTGAAAAGTGAGGTACTGGAACCTTCTCTGAACCAATCGATGGTTCACCAGTATGCTTAGTCAATCAATCAACGGACCATCGTTTCTTCTCTTGGTTCGACACTTGATCAAATTTCCTTGATCTTCTACCATAGCCTGAACTGCATATTGATGGTAACCACCCACGGTCCGTCAATTAGATGAAGGACCGTTGATGTCTTTCGTAGGTCATTTTTTGCAAATTTTCAGCTGCCTTCTGCCCTTTCAACTTGGACATCGTTCCTGCAAAAAAACACAAAACTTGTTAAAACTACTACAAAAAGGCTCTAGATACACATAACTCATAAGTAAAATGCATTGAAAATACAGTGAAACCACGGTACATCAACTCCCTCAAGTTAGATTCGTTGGTTGTCTTCAAGCGACGCACTATGACTCAAAACAACATTTGTACAAAAGTATACACTTTAAAGCTCTAGCAATCACATCGATATCAACCCCGACTCTTTCTTTGAGTTAATGTAGGTTTACGCTCTCAGGTTCAACAAGCAAACTCATGCGGATCACATCATATCACAAACTCACCATGCAACAGAGACCTCTATTGTTTTTCCTATCACAAAGGTACCAACTCTCCGATACCGCAACTAGTGCCCTCACTTCTAAAGAAATCCTCATTTTTCACACAGTGATTATGAATTTGGTTACATGGATCTTTGTTAAACATTCGCACTCATGAACAAGTTCAAATACAATTAGTACTCTTCACCATAGGCTTGCCCTTATTTTCACTGCTTAGGTTCACCATACTAGACTCTAGGATCATGGTAGGACTTTTCTTTGCTTGTAAAGTAGGTTCAGGGTCATGTCTGGTACATTTGGGTACATGTTTACTGACTTTTTTCCCTCCTTGACATTACAGCTAAGCTTCCTACATCTTTTCATTGCCTTTGACACCCTAATATTCTTCTCTTTTCTTTTTTTTTCTTGCTCCCTTTTTGGATGTTACTTTCGCTTCTTTTGCATTTTTTTTCTTAAAATTTTTTTCTTTCTTAGGTTTTATTTTTATTTCATTTTCAATCAATTTATAATTTCCAAAGTCACATACTTCGCTCACTTAGACTATTCTTTTCAACATCCAACTCTTTTCATACCTATTTTTGGGTCTTCGCCCATAATAGCTACCCTCAACTCATGGATTTTACATGAGTTGAGGTAGACAATACCTGCAATCGGGTCAGGACCAAGACGAGGTCACTTACTGCATTAGCCACCCTCAACTTAGGCTTTTGGCCTAAGTGAGATTCATATAGAAGTCCAAGGAGGGACAGGGGCAAAACATTAGACCTTGGAAAGGTGAGTCGGTAAATCAAAAATTGTCTATTAGAGCTCAACATATTTGAATCAAAATCTTACGCTCAAATTATACCTCCCTACAGAAGTATAAGCGATTTTAATAAAGTAGAGAATCCAACTAGTAGGTTGGGGTCGATCCCACGAGGAAAATGGTATAGACTTAACTTTAATTCACAATTATGTCTATTTAGCCAATGTTTTTCCGAAAAGAAGTAATTAAAAGGGGGGGGGGGTGTTTGAGAAACAAGTTCCTTAAACAGTCTAAGTTTATAAGTAAAAGAAATTAGATGTTGAGTTTTTATCATGTTGTGACGATAATTAGGGTATATGTGTTCCCCGAAGGTCCATAACGTTGTATTCCTTGCAATAACAATTCTTTCCTAGTATCTTACATGCAAAGTGGTAAGTTAGGTATCTCTAAATCCTTGGTCTGGCATCTAAAGAATTTCACCACGCAACTTGGTTCGGCTACGTGTGTATAATTTACTAATCCTTACCCTTACCTCATATGAGACATCATTATTGATGTATGTCTTAGTTGTTACTTCGCACCAATCGACACTAGCCTATAAGAAAGTATCCCACTAAATCTATGTTGATATTCAATTTTCCTATTCCCACCTCCTTGATAAGCCAAATATCAACAAGGCGAGGTCTTACGCGTGCACTCGTTATAAAGACTTCTAAGCAAAAGAATTATCAATACATGCAAAAACACTATTTGAGAATTGCTTTTATTGCCAGTTATAATTTGTTAATTACACATGGTTTCCACAACCCTAGTTTTGGATTTAGTTACCCATACAAGCAAGATAAAAATTCATAGTTTTAAATTAAGAAATCATGAACTTACTTAACAATAAGAAGAAACTCAGAAATTCAGCTTGAAATTGCAAGAAAATTCTTCAAAAACAAATTCGAAAAATTGATCAATTGCCCAAGTTTGCAAAACCCAATATCCAAGATACAAAATAGAACAATATCAATAGTATTTACCCCAAAAAAGAGGTTTTAATGCCCTATATATAGAAAACATAGTCCTAAAGAAAAAGAAATTGAAACAAGAAAAGTTCTGTGAAGGTACCGTGGCTTCAATCGACGGTCCGTCGACTGCCTCTTTCAGTCAAGACTTGAAAATATATTTGCTCCACCGGATAGCTTCCTTTATGATTCAAAAGATATACCAATAGTACAGTCCATCGATCCATCTACGGTTTGCCGATTCTTCTCCATATCTCTTTACTTAGAATTATGAAAAGTCAAGTACTGGAACCTTCTCCGAACCAATCGACTGTTCACCAGTACGGTTCGTCTATCAATTGATGGACCGTCGTTTGATCTCATGGTTCCAAACTTTGTGATATTTCTTTGATCTTTCCATAGCCTTAAATTCACATCGACAATCACCGCCTACGGTCCGTCGATCAGATGACGGACCATCGATGGCCTTCATAGGTCATCTTCTACACTTTTTCAGCTGCATTCTACTATTTCAACCTGGACATCTTTCCTAAAAAACAAAACAAAAAACATGTTAAAAATACTACAAAAATGCTCTAGACACAAACAACTTTAAGTAAAATACATTGAAAATACTGTGAAACCACAGTACATCAATTTGGATAGGAGAATTATTTATTTCAATGGTTTTTTGATCAATGACTTATACATGGGAGATTCTTATATAGAAGTTCCTTTGAACAATTTTCATTTTTTGTACAAGGAAAGCTTTGGTAAAATTGGAACAAGGAAATCATATCAATTCTTACTCTTTTAAATGGAAGTTTCTATCACACCAAAGGAAAACAATAAGTCCTAAGATTTCAAGAATGATTCTTAATAAATCAAGCAAAGGAAAGAAAATTTGATTTGATTATTAAATTACCAATTATTTCCAAGATGAAGGTTTGCAAAAGAAGAAGCCAATCAAGTTATGTTCTTTTATTTAAAATTCATCTTGAAGGACTTGTGTGACATTCGAAATGTTGGTGTCCGAATTTGAATTCAAATATGTGGTGAAATTTTTTTTTAATTTAATATTCATGAAAGTTTAACTCATTGATTGGGTTATTCCTCTCGAGAGAGTCCTCCGTATCGTCCCTCGAGTGGATTGAAATAACAAATGTCCTTAGGATAACATCAAAAAGGAATTGCACATGACCTAACTATGCAACATGTATCATCAAAAGAAACAGAGTCAAGCAAATGTATTCAGAGTGATAATATTGGACTTATGAAGACTTCAACTCGCGTCGTCAAATTCGGCAAGCCTACACGCAGACAAGTCTAAAAAAAGTAAAACACATTCATCAAGAATTCAAATCTCGTCAATGAATTCGGCAAGCCTACACGTTGACAAGTCTAAAAAAATAAAAACATACTCTTGAATACTTCAAGTCTTGTCGCCGAATTTTGGCAAGCCTACACGTCGACAAATCTCGAAGAAGAGGTCATTTGTAGACACATAAGTTGTATTGGATCAAATTCATGAAAAATTTGTATTAAATTCATGTTCATTTGGGCTGAATGATTAATTTGGGATTTACAAATTAATAAGTCTATTTTATTAAATTAAAATCCAAGGTCCATTTCAACGTGAAGCCAAAACTCATGCCACATGTCACAATGACTAGGAATCCAAGACCAATAGGGAAGTGCCATGTGTCCAAATGATATGGTAGTCCCAATCGAGTGCAAGAACCAATCACAACATGCCAAGTTTCAAAAAGTGACATCATTTGGTCAATCATATGCAACCTTGGCCAACCCCTATAATTATAAACAAGGGATAGACATGACATTCTGACGGATCAAGAAAATTCTTCAACAAGCATTCTGAAATTGAATAAAGCAACACCATCTACGACATAGCTCTTCGAAAGAGTGATCAATGGAGTTCTTTCTAGAGATTTACTTGAAAGAACGAAGCGATTTTTGACATTTTCAAAGATCGACAACATCGCAAGGAGGTCTACATCATCCGATAATATAAGATATATTCTACTAAAGGCCCTCAATTCTTGGAGAAACTTAGGACAAAGAATCACGACAACAACATAATTGTACTCAAACAATTCATCAATAAAAATAACATTTTAATTTTATTTATTATACTTGTAGTCAATTTTTAACATTTAAGGAAATTTGTTGCAAACAATATATAATGTCTTTGAGATGTAAAATAAAAATAAAAGGTTGGGGTAGTAATCTATTATAAAAGTTATTCGATTATCATTTCTATGAATTTAGTCAGTAAAATATACCAAATACAAAGAAATTATATATTAAGGTTGGGGTAATATTCTATTAATCGCGTCTAAATTAGACTATTTGAATTTTGGTGTATAGTTATTAACATATTAAAACTTGATGCTCACACACACCTCCAATATTTATTCAAGTAATATATATATGTTATAGCTAAAAATTATTCAATATTTTTTTCGTAAAATAATAATTTATTAATAATATAAAATGTATGTTATTATTTCCTCGGATCCGTCATACTTGTCATCTGTGCTAAAAATACATGATCCAAAATAATTGTCATTTTAATAAATTATAATTGGTTGTTTGTTTCCCACTTTACTCTTACTCATAAATATGGAGAGTTACTAATGTTATGCAAAAAAGAGATGTATTAAATTGAGAGTGGTTATACGAAAAATCACCCTCTAGTTAATATTTTTCTTAGGTGATATGTAAAACAAAGTATGAAAAATAAAATGGACCAAAAGATGGTATAACTTATATAATTAATTGATATAAATTGTTAATCTTAACGTAGAATCACTACCTCAAAAATGATCATTAGTGGCAATTAATTATTAATTGCCGCTAAAGATGTATTTTTAGCGGCAATTAGTCCTTTTTGTATATGTCCCTAAATGCTTTAGCGACATTAGTTCTATGGCACTCAACTAAGTCTTTAGAACTCTTTATTGATATCAATATTTATTGCCGCTAAAAGTTATTTTTTGTTGTAGTGAATTTCTCATGTTGCAAATGTTTCTTATACCATATGTCTATATGATATTTTCCCGAAAGATTTTAGCCATATGCATCAATGGTTCATTTTTTTTAATTCATATATAAACTTTAATTAAAATCCCAAGGATCTGAATAACTTATTTTTTATCACCGTGAGTGGGTCTCATATTAAATTGTCTCTTCTTTTAAGTTTAGCTTTTACAAATATTTATATTTATGTACAAAAATGTTACTCGTGAAGTGCTAGCTAAAGCGTAAAAATTGTTTGTCTTTTTATGGACTGTGGTAATTTAATTTTTGATTAAGATTTCTCCAACTTTAAGACGTGGTGGATAAACAGAGTTCATGAATATGATTAAATTAAAATTAATTGACATATAAGGGATAAAATATTTTATAAATATACTAAATATACATAAAATATAATTGTTTTATTATTGGTGGTTTGATAATTCTAAAAAATGCAGGGACTTGCTCCCTAGCTGACTTCTCCTGTCAAAATTTATAAAGTGGTACAACTGGAAACTGCTGCAAAGTTGTCGTGTCAGAGGTTGATAAGGCGTCAGTGTACTACACCAATGAGAATGGATAAAGTTGTTTTGTCCGAATGTCAATAACTCTTTATGGTTAACTTAGTCAACATGAAAAACAACAAATTAATTCATTCATTCAGCAAACGATGTCATCTAGCAAACCTTTCAATTACTCATAAAGAACATTGCAAGGGACCTGATCCTTGCAAGATTGTTGACGTAAAAGGTAACAAGACAGTTATCAGAAAAGCTATTATAGTAGGTGCACAACTTTTCTAAACAACAGACCTTCATCCAATAGAATTATCTTAATGACTTTCCGTTTATTTATATAATCTCTTCCCAAAATACACAAACTCAAGATTTGGCAAACTAAAACTTAGATTTTCTCTGAAAATTCACAAGCTTGAAAAAGAGAATGTCATCTTTAAGGAAGAACACTGCTCATATTAACAACATACCAGATGGAGTGTTAAAGCAACTTGTTGTATTTAGAGTTGTGTATCTCATTTGCATAAATTGTAAATCTACTCCCAATGGATAAAGGATAGTAGCTCAGTTGCTTGTCTAAGTCTTAGGTTGAGTTGTATTAACTAGAGTTAGTTAGTCGAATCATCTTTGTTTTAGTCAAGACTCTTACACCATTGTTTTGGTGTTCTCTTGGATAGAGTTGTCTAGGAGTGTCAACTAGAGTTAGTTAATGTGTGGTGCATCAAAGTTTCTGCTTGTTTATGCGCTTGTCTTGGAAATCGAAGTTGGTGGCAAGATTTATCCTTGTGGAGGTTCTTAAAGTCTTAGATAGGGCTTGGGAGAAAAGAGAAGAGGAGAGGAAGATCAAGAATTCTTCAAGAACACTAAGGTTTCACGAGTGGAATTCATCGGGGGTGATCCCTATCAATGTATGTCAGATCTTTTTGTGTTGGGTTCGTTCACCCACTCACCAACATATTTAATTTAGCGAGTTTTGAATATATTGAATTATGAATATTGAAATTCTTTATGAATAATTGATGAATTCTTGTTTGCTTAGTTGTAGCATGCCTTTAGTTGATTTGATTCGTGTTTCCGGGTTGTTTTTCAAGTTTAATCTATTGGGTATTGAGATTATTAGTAATCATAAGTTATTGGGATGAGATCCATGGATGTTTAGGAGTTTTAAAGATAAAAACAGAGAAGAAAACTGAGAATTTCTGTCCGACAGACCCTGGGGCGCCACGCCTACCAGAGTCCTTCAGGTCAGGCTCTATATGACAGGCCCTGGTGCACCGCACAAGCCAGAGCACCTCAGAACAGAGTCTGTCTGTTAGGCTTTGGCACTCTACGCCTCTCATAGCGCCAAGGTCGCCTAGAGACGCCATCCTTTTCTTATATTTTCATATTAGTTCCTAAGTGATGTACCCACATTTCTTAGTTGATTCCAACACTCTAAGGTACATCTAAACATTATGAACTCATCCATAAACATAAGATCATGATCCTTGAATTCATAATTCAATTCAAGGAAAGTTATGATCAAAGTCAAGGAACTTAAGATTCAAGTCTAAAAGTAACTTGTTTTACGTTGTTTTAAGGATCAAGTTACAAGTTAAGCATGAGTAAAGAGTTGAGTTAACCCTTAAAAGTTATAAGGGAACTAACTAATCCCTAAGAGATATAAATGTCTTCACATTGAAACAAATAAAGAGCCTTCGGGATAATTTTTAGACAGAAGCAATAACTTTATAAAATGAAGCAACCAGGGAAACTATGATTTCGAAGAGAGCTTTTAAAGTTAAGTTTTGAGCACTAATATCAAACTATAGAATCAGTATGTTTTAAAAACATAAGAGCCAGTATATTTTGAGAGTAGTATTGAGCACTGATGTAGGGATAGGATTTCATATTAACTAGAGTCTCCATGGAAACCATGTAGTCATCATGGGTAGAAGAGGGTCATACTTTTCAGATGAAACTTTTTCAAAGTATACCAGTTGATCCATTAGGCAGTTCAGGTCCTATACTCTGGCAAGGTTAGGAGTGGCTGGGAAACCTGGGTTGAGTAATGGTGTATCATCACTATAGCTCTTAAGTAATGGATGTCGGTTAGAGAAGCTCACACAGTAGTTATTGTATTTTCATATACATCAAATATTTGTATTTTTATCTACATCTAAAAGATTATTTGTATCCTTGTATACATTCACAGTTTAGAGCATGTTTTCAGTTAGCTTTTAATTATATTTCACTTACTTTCAAATTGCATTATATCAAAATGAGTTCATGAGTTGAACAGAGCAAAGCTAAGTATTCCTTCTTACACCTTTTCCAGCTTAATTGTTATTTTAGCATTCCTACTCGCATACTCGTACATTCAATGTACTGATGTCAGTTGGCCTGCATCATATTATGATGCAGACGCAGGTAACTAGGATCAACCTTCGGCGTGTCGTTGATCCAGTGAGCAGCTCAGAGCCAGTTTGTGAGCCTCCCTTCATTCAGAGACATCTTTATCATCACTTATTTGTTTTATTCATTTTCAGTTATAGAATGTTGTGGGCTTTGTCGCAACATTCATCTTAGTATTTTTAGAGTCTTCATAGACATATAGTGTTAGTTCTGGGTCTTTTCATCCCTTTTGTCTAGATTATTACAGTTTTAGTATTTCCCTTGAAAATGGTCTTTACTGTGTATATTGAGTTACGTTAAGTCTTCCGCTGAGTTAAGTAAGTCATTCTAAGGGTTTTCTTAAGACCAGCAATGATCATTTGGTGCCGGCCACGTCCAGGATGTAGGCTCGGGACGTGACAATAATATCAAGAGAAAGATTTAAT
Source organism: Solanum neorickii (assembly GCA_027704865.1). Classification (NCBI taxonomy): domain Eukaryota; kingdom Viridiplantae; phylum Streptophyta; class Magnoliopsida; order Solanales; family Solanaceae; genus Solanum; species Solanum neorickii. Next base: position 52,018,701 of record JAKWJC010000363.1, on the reverse strand, counting down.
AAGTCAATAAAACCAAAGGGGTAAATTTTAGGTGTTGTCATGCATTGTCCAAGGTAAGCTTATCACACAAGGAATCAACACTAAATATAAACAAGACTCCACACTTTTCCTAGTATGCAACGGTCATTACAAGAGAATTGATTTGACAATGGGCTAATCACAACAAAATCCAAAGATTTAATATATTGTTTACTCAACTTCTTTTAGCCTCATTTTAGACGTACATTCATGTTTATTCGATTACGAGCACTATTCAAGTCATCAGTATTGGTTGAAACCAATACTTAAATTTTCCTAAGAGCATCCACGTTTCAATTACATATGAAAGGTGGCAAAAATTTATGAAAAAATTAAAAAAATTCAGAAGGGTCTATATCATTTAGCAAGTATATACAAAAGGGAGACATAAGTTCAATTATCCATAAAAAATTGATAAACACAATTTAACACATAACAACCCAAATAAATACAAACAAAATACACGCAAACAGAGTAGTGCAGACAAAAGGTGTGGACCACACCCCACCATTGTTAAACATTTGTCCCAAAATGAAAATGAAAGTATCCAAAAGTAGATGTTAGAGAAAAATATAGAAAAAGTTAAAGAGGGATCATGTATACTAGATTCATCTATCTGGGATATAGAGCCCAATTTGTGGGCCTGGTATGGAACAATAGCTCCTAGAGCCACTTCAATAGATATAGAGAGAGTTGTCTTGCTGGAATTATACATGCCATGAGCTGCCAGGAAGGATCCTATTTCTCTGAAGAAGCCACGTCTTGATGAGGGAATAGCAGGATCATGTGGATCTATCCTCTTGCTAGAACTCAACTTGTGTCCCTTATTATCTGTTTTGGGAAGATTTTTTGCTTTTTGACTCCTTCTGAAATTCTTCTCTATGATTATCGAGATGGCATAATCCTACCAGCTACTTTGGGTCTGGCCATATCTACAATAAACTTGTAAAAGAGTTAGAAGAAAAGTATGGAAGTTTAGATTCAAAAATGCTTCACCGAAATAATTGGCGAATTGTGCAACTACTTACACGATCCACTGAATGCAGTGCCAAAATGGTATATGGGTGTAGATTAAAGGGCGAATAAGAATCCTTTTGGTGAAGCGACTAATCCACTCAGCGACTGTAGACTTCTAACTGAAATTACAGAATCACAATTCATTTATCATGTAAGTAAGGGTGAGATAGGGACATAAAGTGAACTCTCGATTGTTTTGGCGGGCTCGACTTAACTTTCTAAACATCTCAACGTGCCCATTTCCAACCTAACTCCCGAATTCAACCTGAAACCCTAAAAAACAAAATAAAATCACTCACTACTCAAATTAAGCCTAGACCGACAAATAATTATGCACATCCCACACTTCTCATCTACTTTAAGGAAAAATTTTCAAGAATCAAACATCTAACTCATTACGGTAAAAATCATCAAACCCAAAATAGGTAAACAACAATTCTAACCCTAACAAAGAGGTATATCACACATCAATAAGATAATGTTGTTATATTTGCGAACAAAATTCAATAAAAGGGGCTTAGATATGGAAACCAACCTTTTGTGCTAAGTAGGGTGTATTCGAGATGCTAGATGGCAATGCAATCCAAACCAAAGCGCAAATCGATCAACCAAAATAAGATAATGGTGAAGAAACTTAAAAGATAGATGTGCATGTGTGAGTTTAAAGAATGAAAAGTGATGGAACCTTGAGGAGTTTAAGAAGTTTAAACTTGTGAGTCAAAAGACCATCTAGTTTTTGCCCATTCAGCATTATGGTTGTAGTCGCCCAACCATTCAGCGACCGTCGAATCATCACATACCTCGTCGAGTGTAATGACCCTAAAAATGAAATATGATGAACTAGAGCTTCACATGTGTTTTATGAGTTTGTAACTTATTAAAATGTTGAGTTTTGACTTTCAAAGTCTAGTTTAAAGAGTTTTGAGGTTGAACGTCAAGGAAAGACCATAACGTTCGTAGACTAGTCCTGTGAGTTTATGTGTTTGTGTGGTGTGTAGTAGCTTCTAACCTTGTTGGAACTAGTTTAATCAGTCAACGTAAAGGCATGTTTTAGACTCTATGTTAAATAGGTGTATTGTATGTGGGTTAAGGGTGCAAGGCCTTGACCCAAGCAAGAGGGGCAACTCTAATTCATGATCCAAGGCTGCCCCAACTTGGATGCTCACTGCCTCTAAGTCCATGGGCACCACCACGAGCCGTGGTGCCCCTTAACGCCCATAAAGTGGAGTGTGGACTTCACTTGGGCTCAAGACAAGCAAGGAAGGATGTCCTAGATACTTCCTAGAGGACCACACACACCTTGACGATCCATGGTCTTTTTTCACGAGCCGTCAACATGCCCGTCAAGATTCATTGGACATGAAAAGTGGCAAAGATCCAAGTTACTTCCAAGGGACTACGAACCATCATGTCTGTCATGAACAACCTTCTCGAGCCGTGAAGGTGGGCGTGGTCCCTGACAAGGCTTCCCTAAGTTGGGGTATTTAATTAATTCCTCTTTTAGTCATTATTAATTAGGGTTAGTTTTAAAAGGTTTATATCATTAATATATATAGTTTTAAGTCATAAACCTTTCTTTTAACTCATCATTTGAGAACCCCAAATCAAAACCCCCAAAAGTTCTCTCTCTCAATATTTCTCTCAAGCTTAAGGAAGAAGAAAAGGAGGGAATCTAGGGTTTCAAATTCAAGGTCTTCTTTACCAAATCTCTAGGGTGTTCTTAATACAAAGGTATGGTGACTATTTATCTAAAGCTAGTTTCCAGTTTAGAGCCAATCTTTAAATGTTTTTCAAGTTTTTAAAAGTGACGAAAACATCCATTCTTTCTCAAACTCATGGGTTCTTGCATTAAGTAATTTCAAACGATTGTTTATGAGTATATTACTGTAATTGATGGTTTGAAAGTGAAAAAATCCATGAAGCCATGATTTCCTCTAAATTCTTAAATTTGGCTTATGAAGTGGGTTTAATGATTAGGTATGCGTATTGATGTATCATGCTTAGATTGTATTGTATTGTTGATATCTATTGTTATCCATATCTATATATGATGAATTGTTCGAGAATTAATTAATGGTGATTATGGATTGGATGAAGGGCAAGTTGACCGTATTCTCTTATTATATGGGAATTATTCTTGAATGGTTTGGTCCACTTATGGTGGCGGTGTTTACTTATTATGTATGTATTGTGAACATGTCCTTAAAGGCATCATGTGGTGATTGAGGTATTGTCTTAAGGGGCATATATGGGTGCGCGATATGAAGGTTGTAGATTGTAATAAAAAGACATATTCTCTCTTAATGATTATGTGTGTTGATGATAGAATGTGAAGGACCTCTATTTTGTGATATAACATCTTGATTGGTAGACTTAGGTTCCTCTACTTGATGTATGAAGTTGTTAAATGTGATCTATTGACTTGGTAGGCTTAGGCATCCTTCTCTTGAGTGATAAATGTGTGAATGTCCATAATCAGTAGACCTAAGCATGGTGCCCTTTCTATAAATGTTAAATTAGGCTTTTAAGCTATGTCTTGAACCGGTAGACCTAATAATAGTGTCCCTTCATGATGAGTCTAGATCCCTAGGTGAATGTAAAACCTTGAATCAATAGACCTACTGATGGTGACTCCTTATAGTGTAAAATGATAGACTTAGTGATGGTGGGTCGGAATGGTAGAAAATCTTTTCTCATAAAGTCAATGAGCTATCCTTAATGAACCTTGATAGGTACACCTAAGAATGGTGTCATTCTTGGTAGAAGTTCTATTGGTTGGTAGACCTAATATTGGTGCCCTCTCTAGTACATACATGTGAATGAAATACTCTATGTAAACTAAGCTAGCACCGATTGGATATGGTTAAGATGGTGTCTCTTCCAAAAGAAAAGGGTAGTGTCCATTGATTATCTTAGGATATCCCTTAAACCATGTGCTTACATGGGTTGCTTATAAGTTCTACCCTTGGAAAGTAGAACACCTTCCACGGTGTGGGGTCTTATGACATCGGATTCCATACCTATCTAGTGTGGTGTATGTCGGTTAACACCTATTCCCATCATGTGGGATGTGCACTCTAGTTATTGGATAGGTTCTATAACGTGTAGGTAGTAGTATGGGATGCTATCTACACATGGCACGAGTAGGCTTTGAAAATGCTAAAGTGATTTTCCTAAGTCTTTAAAAACTATCATGTGAAGCCTCCTAAATGCATGAATGTCTCCTTAAATTCCTTCATTAATAAATGTTGACTTATTGGATCATGTTTAAAAGGAAAGGTCTCTATTTTTGGCAATCTTGAGGAACACTTTTGCTTTGTAAAACTTCGTATTTCCTGACAATCGCCACACTTCATCCTCCACAACCAATACACTATTATTTTATAAAAAAAGCATAAAATACAATAAAAGTTTTTGGATTGTCTCCTAAATAGCGCCTTAGTTAATGTCGTGGCACGACACAAGGGATCACATTCACACTTTATTTTTGGGATCGACCTTAATATTACTAGGTGTCCCTGTGTTCTTAGTCAGGTGGAGATTAGGTACTTCATAGGACATGAAGTTCTCAAATAGCCAGATGGATATGAAGTGAGAATGTAACAACCCTAAAAATGAACTAGGTGAAAATAGAGCCTAACATGTGTGTAGTGAGATTTACGGTCTTAAATGGTTAATAATAGTGTTATAAGTCAGTTTTATAAGTTTGGAAGAGTTTGAAAGTAGAAAATCCAAGGACGTCCAAGACGTTCGAAAGTTAGCCTTTAGACGAGCTTGTGTGTATTGTATGTTGTGCTTGTTATAAGGTATTGTTTGGTGTATAAAATCAGACCCTACTACCTAGAGTGACATATATAGGGTCAAATCACAATAACTATGGCCCAAAGAACAGCCTAAGGGTCCCCAAGGAGGACCTAAACATGGGCCAAGCACGCTGCCGAGGCAGCCAGGATTTAAAAGTGGTTGCGCATCGCGCATGCCACACTTAATGAGAAAAATTTCTCCCTGCAACGCGGTTCCATCGCGAGCTATTCTATATCAAAATCTTACAGAACCAAGAATTGGAGGTGACTCCGCGAAGCGCAGTGACATCCAGATTCGATCACTTGTTTTTAAGTCAAATTTAAATTGGTTAAAAGGTCTAATAAGTTCAAGGGTCTTGTGGGTACTTTGGGAATCTTTTATTGACGTTTATTGATCCTTTTTAAACCCAAAAACCCACCAATCAAAGAAAAAACCCTCAACTAAAAACAAAACCTCCCTATTCCTTCTTTACAAAACCTCCATTGTTGAAACTTTGAAGCTCCAAGGAAGAAGACAGATTTTTCATGTTTTCCTCCAACAATTTCGTGGACTAATCTTCTATATAGAGTTATGGTGTTTTATCCTTGAATACTCTTTCATCAAGGAGTGAATTTCAATGGTTTTAAAAGATGATCAAAAACATGAAATCATAAATTTTAAATTCTAGCCATGGTTTCTTGCATAAAATAATTTGAATCAATGATTGTGATTGAATCAAGGTTAATCGAATGGTTTTATATCAAAATATCTATGATCCCACGCAAATCATGATGTTCTATTTTTGTCTCTAATATGGGTGCTTTAATCATGATTTAATATTATTGAATTCTTATGTAGATTGTATTGGGCTATTGATATATGTATGAATCATGTTAGAATTGTATATAGGCTGCCCTAATTTGATGATTTTCATATGTATATTGTTAGATCAGTTGCATGCTTTAATTAGTGGTTCGGATTGATGTATGTGACTATTGGTAAGAGACTTTGTCAATTGAATTGGTTGAGAAGACCAAAGATTGGTGATGATAATGATGGAATGGTGGTAAGTTGACTTAATTCTCTCTATATTGTGCAGAATAGGTATTGAATTGTGTTGATTGATATGGTCCACTTATGGTGGTGATGCTTATGTGTTATAATAGTAATGAACATGGCCTTGCCATCATTATTAGGCAAATTGTGATGTTATCATGTTATAACTTGTATATGATCAATGTAAAGGATTATGTGTATATGTATATTTGAGGTTAAAGTATGAATTCTCCTAATTGGTTATGTGTGATCATGATGGACTAGGGTGATCTCTCTAGTTATATTGTTAGTATAACATGTTAGGTTGACTTGGTTGTTCCTACATGATACTTGACTATTGCTGTAAAGATGACATGAAGATGATGACCATGTGTGTGCTTGATTGGTAGACTATGTCTCTCTACTTGATGCATGTTAATTATGTGAATATGAACATCTTGACTTAGTAGGCTTAATTAAGCACCTTTGTCTTGTATGTGTATGGATAAATGTTGAATGAAAGTCTAGGATCGATAGACCTAATATGGTGACCTTCCAAGTATCACTAGTAAATGACCTTGAATAAGTAAAGAAGGTCTAATATGTGGACTCAGGGATAGGTTGGCCGGAACGTCAGTCATATCCGGGAATACCCCCTAGACGTAACCAGTGTCGTCGTCCTCTTTGAAGACTAAGACTAGCCTCTTACATCATTACTTCTAATTAGAGGTTTACGTAGAACCCTACAATCACATAGTGTGTGTGTGTGTGTGTGTGTGTATATATATATATATAGAGAGAGAGAGAGAGAGTATACATAGACCCTTCATATACGAAGATTACTTAGTATGCTACTTTTATTGCACATAGATATATAGAATATAACATAGTCTCAAAATAGTCGTCTCATCTCATAACCATCTAATAAGAGTATATCAAATTGGTCCTAGCCCATACATCAATACAATAAAACCACATATAGGTCATACAATGTTTAGTACTCAAATGAAAGGAAAGAAACATAATAGTCCTAAAACTACAGCAACGTCATAGGATTTATAGTGGCATTGCCCTCGGAAAGTGAGGACCTACCCAACTTGGAAGATCAAGAATTCCAAGTCTTCTTCAAAGTCGTCTCTAAAAGTCCTTCAACCACTGAAACCTAAAAATATTGGGAAAAAGGAAGAAATAGGGTTAGTACACCACTTGTATTAAGTATGAGACCATACGCACACATGCTATGAAATCATGCTAAGAAAAGGGACATTTCAATAAGTATGCACTTTTCATTAAAAACCTTTATGCACATTCAACAAGATCATACCAACCAATAGGACATGTTCATTAAGTAATAGGAATGTACATCACAAGAACAACAACATCAAGTCTAGCCAATTCAACACGCATATCATATAATTGAATACATAGTCAAGTAACTCTATCATCAAGTCGTAATAGCAACAAGCATGAACAAGAGTACATTTCAACATAACCAAAGCAAGACACTTAACCATGAACCCCTATCAAGTCAACAAGTACAATGACAAAGCAAATCCCCATAACCTTACTCAATCAAGTAACCCAACAAGAATTGTGACCAACATCCCACTTATCATAGTATGGCATTGATGAGTACATATCATCATACTTTAATAATGTAGACCAACACATATTCATAAGTGAAACTAATCAACATATAGTCAATGTGCAAGTTCATCATATACATATCACATACCATCATAAGCATATTGATACATAAGAACATCCTCCTAAGACTTCCCTAAAGGCTAACTAGTGTAATGTTTAGGTAGAGTCCCATACCCCTACCTAGACTAAGCTAAACCCCTTAGGTTATCCTAGTTAAGAGTTCATTCCTTTAATTCATTTTACCTTTTGGGAACATTTTTCCCTAACCGACATAGACCACATTAGATAATGTGGAATCCGGTGTCATGGAACCCTACACCAAAAGAAGGTGGATTACTTGCCAAGGTAGTACGAAAACATGAACATAGCAACTCTATGGATCCACTAGCTAGTATTCCTATGGGGGCAACATATTTCAAGAACTAGGAGATATAGTTGAACCCTCTTTATGCTACATACATTATAGTCTACAATATCAAGAGTACAATAGTTATCCTACCTTCCCTATGTGGGAAGGGACACTCTTCACTCTAGTTCACTCGGTGCTAAGCTAGAGTCCATTTTGAAACGTATTTAATGTCTTTATTAATCATCATAACTTATTTTAGGTCATAGGGTCTGATCCTTGGATATTCAACATCATCATAGATCAATAAGAATTGCATTAGTATAATCCTTTCATTACAATTCATATATGTGAGGTTAAAACATTTATATATCACTTGATGACAAGGCACATTGGTAAATCATTCGCCATCCTTATAACAGTTACATCTTAAGCCAACACCTCACAAACCATAGTCAAGACATTTAGAGCCTGTTTAGCTCAGCTTAAAAGCTGGTCAAACTGACTTAAAAGCTGGTTTTTGACTTATTTAATTGTTTGGCAATACTCAAAATAGCTTATTTTAAGTTAAAAAAAACTTATTTTAAGCCAAAAGTTAAAAGCTGGGGTAGGGGTGCTTTTTTTTTTTAGCTTATAAGCTGTTTTAAGTTGACCACATTTTTATGTTTTTTCCCTTAATATTTTTATACAATCTCCAAATTACCCATATAACCCTAACATCTCTTTGTTCTATTTTTCCCTTTTCACGTTTGACATAACAACTTCAGCACTTTTATCCAAACGCATAACTGCTTATTTTAAAAATAAGTTTCAGCACTTTTAAAAATACTTTTTAAAAGTTGCTTTTATTAAGCCCATCCAAACGGGCCCTTAAATTAAACATCATACCACCCTATCAATCCTAATACAAGTCATGTTCCAATACAACATCATGACTTAATCACAATTAACCATAATTTGAAGTAAAGGATAGGGATCACAAGACTTACCAAGTCTCCTTCATAATTCATCATCAAGGTCTTACCATCAAGCCTTAATTCAACCCAATTAGGGTATAACATCATCACGATTCAATGACCAACATTATAACAAGGCTAAAAGAATCATTACATCACAATTCAATACTAGTTCATAGCTTAACAACATACTTACGTCAAACTCACAACATACTTCATAACCTAGACAACATCTCAAGAACTAGAATGAAAGGACTATAATTCATCCTAATTTATTCATGATGTATACAATAACATCATCTAGCAGTAATTATATCAATAACCAAGTCAATTGAACCAACATTTCACAATTGAACCTAGGGTTAAGGGTGAAGGTCATCTTTTACAAACTAGACCAAACCATAAAGATATTTCATAATTAAGTTAGATTACATTTTAATCTATTCATAATATCCAAAATAAATCATAAACAAATAAATTCACAACATCGAATTCTTATTGGATGAAACCCCACTTAAAAAACTTTGCAATCAATTTGAGAGATACCTTTGAGGAAAGAGGTCTCAAAGGTGAAATAGAACACATAACTTACTAATTGATGAATATTGATGGTGAAACTCGACTATTTCCACCAAATTTTATGAATTTACGACTCCTAGAAGTTAATTAAATAGGCTAAGGCACGCTAGTACCTCCTTGAACCAGTTTTCAGACGTCATGGACGTTCTTGGACGTTTTAGTTTCTAAACTTCCTAAATGACTTATATTTATTAAACTGGACCTTAAACAGTGTCTAAACCTTATTACACTTATGTTAGGATCTAGAATACTTCTTAGGTTTTTGAAGTGTTACAGTCATGAAACCATCTCTAGGAAAGTCATTTAGCTATCCTTATTGACCATTGAGTGGCAGCCCAACAGGACCCATCTTCGGTAGGTGCATTATTGTTAGGTAATGACTAAGAGATGGTACCTTTTTACATGCCCTTATGTGACTAAACTTACTCTATCAGAACATGGCTAGCACCGAGAGGATATGTTTGTGGTAGGAGACTAGAGTGCAAAGAAGCCCTTGATATTCCTTAGCCATATGCCTACATGGGATGTGTCCTAGTTCTACCCTTGGCAAGTAGAACATCATCCATAAAAGTAGGGTAGACTCTGGATTTCATGCCTAGCTAGTATGGTCTGTTTTGGTTAATGCCTATTCTCATCATGTGGAACACATTTTAGTATTGGATAAGTTATACAACATTTATGTAGTGGAATGAGACACTATCTGACATGGCACGAGTAGGATTTGAAGATGCTAGTACATACGTTATCTCGGTCTTTTCCAAGACCATTATGTGAAGTCCTCTAAATATTTAATTGAATCTTAGTTGACTTAATGAGTGATTATGACTTAAATTAATGTTAGTTGAAGAAAAGGATCTTTATCTAGGGTTGCTTTAAGGGTTTCATAGGTAGGCTTGAAGAGGGTGTATGGGCGGTCTCTTCATGTCTTACTTAGGTGAATTTTGAAGTAACCTTAGGTGGTGAGTTAATGTAATAAAAAGGGAACAATCTCACTTTAGGTAGTCTTAAGGATTATTTAGGTAGGCTTGATGAGGGTGTATGGGCGGTATCTTCTTGTCTTACTTAACTAAATATTAGGATAAATTTTGGGGGGAGGTGTATATGTTTATATGGTTTCTAAGTAATGTTAATGCTATATTGTGGGTCTTACTTGGGTATGTCTTATATGATTATGATGTGTTTAAAGTGGTTTTTATACTTATGTTATGAAGTTTCTCTAAAAGATCATGTTTTATACAAATGTCTGTTTAGCATGGTGTTATTGCATATCACCTACTTAGTACATTCAATGTGACAATTCCATGTGTGTTCTAACTCTAAAGGTGTAGGTGGAAATTGAGAGGAGTCATTTGAATCAAAGCTTGGATATTAGCATCCTTTCAAGCAAGTTTTGATATGACCTTAATTGATTCGACGGCATAGCTATGTTTCGCTTTTCTATTCAAAGACATTGTAATAGACTTTAATATTTCCGATTTTGTTGATGTATGGGTTGTGACCCAAGATATTCGTGAGTCTAACATGGCTACAACAGACTTAGCATTTCCTAAGTTTTTCTATAAAAAGAGATTGGAGACGATGTTGTGAAAAGTTTTAATTTCCAACTATTTTTCATATATACACATACAATTAATGATGTCTAATGTCTTGTATGAGACCTCCGAGAGGTCGAATACGCCTTGTGGTGACTTGAGGATACCATTTCTTCTAGGTATACTCTTAGGTCGTTATAAACTTGGTATCAGAGCATAAGGTTATGAAGTAGTCTTTAGGATTCAAAGTCTCATAAAATCCATGTCTAGTAGAGTATTGTTCATCGTGTGAGTCGCGACACATCTATGAGTGATAGGCTATAGGACGATAGAGTTTCCCTTCTTCTCTACTCTTGTGTCGTAATGTAGAGTTAAAAGTTATGAGTGTCATTTTTTAATCCTTTTCCTTGTGCTTATAGGAGATGAATACGAGGAGGACACTGGCAAGGACATTAGATGAGAAAGTTATTGAGGGAGTTTCTCTCCGAGGTGAAAAAGTTCCCCAAGGTGGACAAGATCCAGAAGGTATTCAAGTTCTTCAAGGTGAGCAATTCCCTAATGTGGGCCAAGGGAATGAGGTTCCGGTGATTTCCTCGGACATGACTTATGGGGAGATTAGAGAGTCTCTTATTGCCTTATCCCAAGCCATGACAACTCATTTGAATAGGGATGTTGAGCCTAGGTGAATGCTTTAGAGAGTACCATGACCTCTAGATTAAGGGACTTTGTGAGGATGAATCCTCCTATCTTCCTTGTCTCTAAGGTGGGAGAGGATCCCCAACCCTTCTTTGATAAATTCTATAAGATACTGCATACTAAAGTAATGACTTATAGGGAGAAGGCGGAGATAGCTTCGTACCAATTGAAGGAGGTTTTTCAAGTGTGGTTCACCCAATGAAAAGAAAATAGGTCGGTTGAGTTGGGGCCTATAGAATCGAAGAGTTTAAGGAAGCATTCTTAGGAAAGTATTTTCCTCGGGAAAGGAGTGAGGTGAAGGTTGAGAAGTTCATTAACCTTAAGCAAGGTAATATAAGTGTGGAAGAGTATTCTTTGAATTTTACTCTATTGTCTAAGTATTCTCCATCCTTGGTGTCTAACTCAAGGGATGAGATGAGTAGGTTTGAGACGGTGGCAAACCTTGTGAAAGAAAAGTGTCGTACGGCTATTCTCCATGGTGACATGACTCTATCTAGACTTATGGTATATTCTCAATCTAATTAAGAGTATAAACTTGGGAAGAGAAGTAGAGATGATACGAGGGGAAGAACCGAGGAGCAATATTAACCTAACTTTAAGAAGAGGGCTCCAAATCAAGATGGTTCCATTACTCCTAAGGCCAACTATGAGAGAGGAAGTGGTTCCCAAGTGGTTAATCCTACTTCTGCTACTTGTGGGAAGAAGCACTTTGGGAAATGTCTAGACGGTACCGGTGGTTGCTTTGGTTGTGGTAAGGATGATCATAATGTGAGAGATTGTCCTAGTATTGCGGCTAGAGGAAGAGAGTCCAAGAAAGTTCCTCCTAATGCTCCGGATGGTGGTGCACCAAAGAGGAATCCATTTTATGTTCTCCAAGCTAAGACCAAATCTGGTGAAGATGACGGTAACTTATAGATTTTTCTCTTGAGTTTTAATGGGTTCCTTCTAAGTTGGGGAGTATGATGATTAGTTGGGTTGTGGATTTTTGTATCGTCTCTTCTATTCAATTCAAACATGAGAATTAGAATGTTTTAGTAGTATGTTGCATTTTGTGTAGAAGTCTTAAGTGAAAATGAATTTCATTGGTCTCCTTGGATTGTCTATTTCATGAGGTTATGAGCTGGTTATAAAAAAATGAGTTGATATAGTTTTATCTCTCATATTGTCATGCTTCTTACATAAATTGCTTAAAGTGTTGCATTAGTGATTAAGTAAGCATGTTTCATTGTAAGGAATTTTAAATTTGTGCTAAATTGTGCTTTCATAAGAAATGGTTATAATGTGTATATAAATGATGTATATGAGCATGATAATATGTGGAGAAGGAATTTCCTCTTATATGATTAAAAAGGTGGAATCTTATTGCATGATGAGTTGTAGATGTTATGCCTACTTTCTTGTTTTGTTTTGAGTCTCTTGGTTAGGTGGAGTTGATGTTCCTCCTATCTATGTGTATTGTTTATGGTGAGGTATGCTTATGAGCTTCTAGTCTTGAGTCTTTGCTCTAGAAAGTGTTTAAGGTGTAGCAAGTGTCATCCGAGGACGAATGTTGTCCAAGTGGGGGAGAATGTAACGATCCTAAAAATGAACTAGGTGAAACTAGAGCCTAACATGTGTGTCATGAGATTTTAAGGTATTAAAATGGATAATATTAGTATTAGAAGTCAGTTTTAGAAGTTTGGAAGAGTTTGGAAGCGGAACGTCCAAGGATGTCCAAGACGTTTGGAAGTTAGCCTTTGATGTGCTTGTGTGTTCTTGTATGTTTTGCTTCTTTTAAGGTATTTTTTGGTATATAAACTAAGTGCGGATGACCCTAGTACCTAGAGGTACATATGTAGGGTCAAAACATCCGAGAATGATGCCCCAAGGACTAGCCTAAAGGTCCCCAAGGAGGACACAAACAACGGCCAAGTAAGCTGCCGAGGCAGCCAGGATTTAGCAATGGCAACGCATCGTGCCTGCCACACTTAAAGGGCAAAAAGTTTTCCTTGAAACACGGTACATCGCAAACCATGGTGTCTCAAAACTTTCTAGAACCAAGAATTGGAAGTGACCCCGCAACGAGCAGTGACTTCCCAGATTTGGTCGCGTCGTTTTTAAGTCAAATTTGATTGGTTAAACGGTCCAAAAGTACAGGGGTCTTTTTGTTACTTTGGGAATATTTTATTTGAAGGTTATTGAACCTTTTTAAACCCCAAAACTCACCAATCAAAGCATAAACCCTCAACTCAAAACAAAACCTCTCCATTCCTTCTCTCCAAAACCAACATTATTGAAGCTTTGAAGCTCCGAAGAAGACAGATTTTCCATGTTTTTCTCCACCAATTTTGTGGGTTAATCTTCTATATTGAGTCATGGTTTTTCATCCTTCAATCCTCTCTCTTTCAAGGAGTAAATATCAAATGTTTTCAAAGATGATCAAAAACATGAAATCTTCTATTCTGAATTCTAGCCATGGGTTCTTGCATAAAATGATTTGAATCAATGATTTATTATTGAATTAAGGTTAATTGAATAATTTTAGATCAATATCTCTATGAACCCATGCAAATCGTGATTCCTATTTTTGGCTCTAATATGGGTGATTTGATCAATGACTTAATAGTATTGAATTCTTATGTAGATTGTATTGGGCTATTGATATATGGTATGAATCATGTTAGAGTTATATATAGGTTGCCTTAATTTGAGGATATTCAAATGGTATACTGTTAGATCAATTGCATGGTTTGACTATTGGTTTGGATTGATGTATATGGCTATTGGTAAGAGCCTCTGTGAATTTGATTGGTTGAGAAGACCAAGGATTGGTGATGACAATTATAATATGGTGGTAAGTTGACCTAATTCTCTCTATATTGTGTAGTATAGGCATTGAATTGTGTTGATTACTATGGTCCACTTATCATGGCGGTGCTTATGTATTATAATAGTGATGAATATGGCCTTGTCGGCATTATTAGGTAAATTCTGATGTTATCATGTTATAGCTTGGATACGATCAATGTGAAGGATTATGTGTATATGTATACGTGAGGCTGAAGTATTAATTCTCCTAATTGATTGTGTGATCATGATGGACTATGGTGAAGTCTCTAGTTGTATTGTTAGTGTATCTTGTTAGGTTAACTTTGTTGTTCCTACATGATACTTGACTATTGTTGTAAAGGTGACATGAAGATGATAACCATGTGTGTGTCTTGATCAATAGACTATGTATCTCTACTTGAGACATGTTAATTATGTGAATATGAACATCTTGACTTAGTAGGCTTAAGCACCTTATTTTGTATGTGTATGGATGAATGTTGAATGAAAGTTTAGGATCGGTAAACCTAAGATGGTGCCCTTCCAAGTATGACTCGTAAAGTCGTAATGTATCCTTCTTGTGTGAATGGTGGACTGAGGGATAGGTCGGCCGAAACGGCATGAAACCATCGCTTGAAAAGTCTTTATCTATCTTTATTAACCATTGAGTGGCATCCATAGAGGACCTATCTTTGGTAGGTGCATTATGGTTAGGTAATGACTAAGAGATGGTACCTTTTCATATGCCCTTATGTGATTGAACTTACTCTATGAGAACATGGCTAGCACCAAGAGAATATGCTTGTGGTAGTAGCTCTACTTGAGAAGGAGAGTAGAGTGCAAAGAAGCCATTGATATTCCTTAACCATGTGCCTACATTGGATGTGTCCTAGTTCTAACCTTGGCAAGTAGAAGACCCTCCATCGGAGTAGAGTAGATTCTGAATTCCATGCCAAGCTAGCTATGTCGCTTAATGCCTATTCTCATCATGTGGGATACATTTTAGTATTGGATAAGTTCTACAACGTTTATGTAGAATGGGATGCTATCTAGACATGACACAAGTAGGCTTTGAAGATACTAGTATGTAGCTTCTCAATACTAACCCATTCTAAAATGTTCTATGTATCAAAAAATGAATTTGGAGAGTAAAAAGCTTACCTTTAGCTTCGAGAATGGTAAAAAAATGAGGTGGAATAGACCAGGGGTCGTCTCTTAACCCAAAAAGTCAAAAAATATAAAATAAAAGGTCATCTAAGAGTTAATTTTAAAACCCACATCCCGCTATATTGGCACCATCACGTTGTAGTCATTTCGCTGCAACGGTACTTTTTGAACCAGTGAGCTCTGTCTTGAAATATCTCAAAAATCCTATAATTCAATTTCCCGCTTTCATAACATACTCTTATCCCACTACGCCCAGAAAGTACCGTTAATACTAAGGTCGATTCCTGGAGGTCTATTTATCCAAATTCAATTTCGTAAAGTCGTATAGATTCCCTAACGAGTTATATAACCGATTGTGTAATCACATTCCCGATTACTCCATCTGATTGTTGCCAGTTTTTCCTACACCTTGATGACTTCAATTTCCTCTAAATCTGGACAAGGTTGGGAAAATCCTAGTAGTTCGAAAAAGCTTTTTCGGATCCGATTTTCCCCATTGGCATTTCTATAACGATGAAACCCAGTTGTTACAAATTGTGCATCCAAAAAAAACATGTCTAACTACACTTTGACATCGAAACATGACATGTGTCATTATAGTGTAATTACAATGTAGCAACTAGGAAGCAAACATGTTTTTTTGTAATTAAAAAATAGTGTAATTACTAGGCTGATAATTATTATGCAAGTAATTACACCAATTTCCACTTACCATGTGACTTCCAAACAGACTCTTAGAATAATATGATGATATATTATTATATGTGTTAGTAGTTATATGACATATGATGTGATATGATATGATTAATTATAATAAGACTTTAATATATATATATATATATATATATATATATATATATATATATTGTAAGGTGTTCGTTTTTGTTTTTTGTGTTTTGTTTTTTTTTTTGTTTTGTTTTTTTTTTCTGCTAATGTCAAGCCATATTGAATATGATCTTTTTTAAATATGCAGCAATACTAAAGTTGTGATGTCAATTTTTTTATTTTAATATGATAATTCGGTTTATTGTAAAGTATGCACACGTGTATGTGCATGAGTTTCTATATGTGAGAGCATCCACTGTCACAACTTACATATAACTAAATTATTCGAACTTTTTATCTTCAACTTTGATCCTTGCTTGCTAAGAAAAATATGGAATGAAATCAGCGATCCGTTTATATAGCAAAAGTTATAAATGAAATAAAAAAAGATAAAATAAATAATTGTACATTATATTATAATTATAACATAAAAAGTGTATGTGGATCCTGCACCAAGTAAAATAAAAATGAGAAAATAAGGAATTAAAAGTGGTGATGCTGAAAGGAAGGCGAGAAAGACTAGGCCAACATGAAATGGGAGGAAGGGAGATTATTTCGGTAATAAACATAGGGTTGGGAGAGGTATAATTTTTTATATAAAAGGCGGTGATGGAGATGGTTAATAGTGCAAGCTCTAGCAGGAAGAAGAACTAATAAAAAAAGAAGAAGAAGCCTCACCTCTTCTTCTTGTGAGAGTTAAAATATATAAAACTCCCAAAAAAATTACTAGAGTGATCAAAAATAGAAAAAAAAAGAAACATAGTCATGGGGAGTGGTAAAGTAACAGTTGTGGCTTTGCTACTTTGCCTCTCAGTAGGGGTAATAGCTGAGGACCCTTACCTCTACTTTAACTGGAACGTTACCTATGGCACAGTCTCTCCATTGGGCGTGCCACAACAAGGTATTCTCATCAATGGCCAGTTCCCTGGGCCTAGAATTAATTGTACCTCCAACAACAACATTGTCGTCAATGTCTTCAATAATTTGGATGAGCCATTCCTATTTACCTGGAATGGTGTCCAACATAGGAAGAACTCATGGCAAGATGGTACCCCAGGAACCATGTGCCCAATCATGCCTGGTCAAAATTTTACCTACCGATTCCAGGTCAAGGACCAGATTGGTAGCTACTACTACTTCCCTACCACGGCTTTGCACCGAGCAGCAGGTGGTTATGGTGCCATCAATGTCCACAGTCGTGCTCTCATCCCTGTTCCTTTTGACAATCCTGCCGATGAGTACAATGTCTTTGTCGGTGATTGGTACAACAAGGGCCACAAGACTTTGAAAAAGGTCTTGGATGGTGGACACACCGTTGGCAGACCTGATGGCATCATCATCAATGGTAAGTCTGCTAAGGTTGGAGAGGCAAAAGAGCCACTCTTTACCATGGAGGCTGGCAAGACCTATAGGTACAGATTCTGTAACCTTGGCATGAGGTCCTCAGTCAACGTTAGATTCCAAGGTCACCCAATGAAATTAGTCGAGCTAGAGGGATCCCACACCGTACAAAACATCTACGATTCATTGGATATCCATGTTGGTCAGTGCCTCTCAGTATTGGTGACTGCTAATCAGGAGCCCAAGGACTATTACTTGGTCGTTTCAAGCAGGTTCTTGAAGCAAGAACTCTCCTCTGTGGCCATCATCCGTTATGCCAATGGAAAGGGTCCAGCATCTCCTGAGCTCCCAGCATCCCCACCAGACAACACTGAAGGCATTGCCTGGTCCATGAACCAGTTCCGCTCCTTCAGATGGAACTTGACCGCTAGTGCTGCCCGTCCCAACCCTCAGGGTTCCTACCATTACGGACAGATCAACATCACCCGCACCATCAAGATTGTCAACTCTATGGGCCAAGTAAATGGTAAGCTTAGATATGGTTTGAACGGTATCTCTCACTCAGATACCGAAACTCCCTTGAAGCTTGTAGAGTACTTTGGAGCTGCCGATAAGAGTTTCAAGTATGATCTCATGGCTGATGAAGCCCCAGCTGACCCAAGCAAGCTAACTGTTGCCCCAAATGTGAAAAACACCACCTACCGTAACTTTGTGGAGATCATCTTTGAGAACCACGAGAAGAGCATCAGGACATATCACCTTGACGGATATTCCTTCTTTGCAGTAGCTGTTGAGCCAGGGAGGTGGAGCGCAGAGAAGAGAAAGAACTACAACTTAGTGGACGCAACAAGCAGGAACAACATCCAGGTGTATCCAAACTCATGGGCAGCAATAGTGTTGACATTTGACAATGCAGGAATGTGGAACTTGAGGTCAGAGATGTGGGAGAAGACTTATTTGGGAGAGCAAATGTACTTCAGCGTTCTCTCACCAAGCCGCTCCTTGAGAGACGAATACAACCTCCCTGATAACCATCCTCTCTGCGGTGTTGTCAAGGGCATGCCCCTCCCAGCTCCATACAAGGCTTAATTTAATCTCTTCTCTTTCTATCTAATAATAAGGGGGACGGCTTAACTATTAATGGATTCCGTGTATTTGTTTTCCTTCCCCAAAAAAATCAATGAATAAAAAGTTTTTTCTTTCTTTCAAATTTATGCATTTTTCCTTTCTCTCCTACTCCATCATATTATTTGAACTCAAATACCAAAACATTAATAAATACATTATCTTGATCCATATAAAAAAGCTAAAGTCGGCTTCTGATCTTACTCTTTACAATTTATTTATTAGTTCATCTTCATTTTCCATCTCTTCTTAGAGACACTTCCAACCCCATCTATGCGATAGAACAAAATCCTTCAATTTTGCATGCTTTCGAAATTAGCAAGACTATCAAAAATTTGTTGTTTAGTAATTGCAACGTGATTTTCTGCTTAATTATAGCTTGTTTATACACCCCCTAGGCCTATATATAAAAACTGTATGTTGTGTGGTAGTATATTTTTCTGTTTTGTTTTATTTAAGGAAAGGATTATATGGACGCATTTAAAGAAGTAATACAAGTAGTAGGGTGGTATAGTAATAGTTTCAAAAAAGGATTAATTAGTAGCAAAAGTAAGAATTGAAAATTTAGTTTTGGTGGCTTCATTATTTTATTCCTTTCTTAACAAGCCAAGAGAGTGATCCATTCAATTTTTAGTGGATATAGTCCGTCCATCCATCCATCCATCCCATCAAGCCAACTAGTTCGTAATTCCATTACATGGCTTGCATTACGAATTCCATTACGTCCTCATTTGAATTGTTTTGCATTTCATCCCTGTTTAGCTTATAAAAACTTTTCAGGAGGCTGCTTTTCCTTGAAGGAACAATTTCTGTTGAACCAGTAGGTCTTAATCACATCCAACCAGTGGCCAGTGGGAATGATGACTTTTATCCACATCCAAGTGACCTGATTTCAAGTTGTGAATGCCACGACTTCCACAAAATTAATCCTTTCGTTATCTCCCTATGGATGAATATATATATATATATATATATATATATATATATATTGTTATGTTAGCACTAAGGTTTCTTTTTTAAAAATTATTCATTAATCAATGATACAATAAGAGTCATAATTTGTTACATGATTAGATAGCGAGTAATTTAGTTTTGGTGCCATCATGTACCCACCCAATAGTGACAATTCACTTCAATGTAGAAGTCATAGATCTATTAGTCTCACAAATCACAATCACAAAATAACTACTTGCTCTGGAGGAAGGTATGTATATGTTTAAATATTTTTGTCCCCTCCCTAACAGTATCAAATACGTTAAGTTCTCTCCTTTCAATATATTTGTTATTTGTAGTTTTGATGATTTGACAAACCTAGAAAACTTGTGAAGGAACCTGATCCACGGTGTGATACATTCTCTCTACTGTCAGGCTAGAAAAGTTACAAGTGGTTGGTGACCAGTCTCCAACTGAAGACTTGACAAACCCATGGACCTTATAAAGGGACCTGGTCATTGGTGCGAAAAACCTCTCACTGCTAGACTGGAAAAAGTACAAAAAGTTGGTGCACAGTCTCCAACAGTGGAAGAAGCAGCAGAAGCCTTGGCCAATGGCATTGTCTCAAAGGGTGTCACAATTATACATAAATGTTATGTCCAATAGTCATAACCTTAGTTTTTGTAACTTGAAAATTCTCAACAACTCTTGCAAAGGCTCACAAAAAAAAAGGAGTGAAGAAGCATCCTCAAGATCAATTTGAATAAGAAAGAGCTGGAAGCTTAGTTATCTTAAAATTAATTCTTCTGTACACACATTGTAAATTTGTTCCTACATCTATAAAGGAATTATATAGTTGTTTGGTGTGAAAATCCTAAATCAGTTGAGTCTAACTGATTTAGTGGGCAGCCTTGTGTGTTACTTAGTAAAAGTCTAAGTCACCCGGAGCGTGGTGATTTAGTAAGCAACCTGCATGTTGCTTAGTCGAATTCTAGGTTGTCTAGTGGTGATAGCTTAGTGGGGGTATTGCATCCGCTTAGTCTCTTCAAGTAATAGGTAAATTACCTGACGTGAGATTAATGACTATTTCTTACATGGGTTCTAACCAGGTTTCACTTTTGCTTGAGAAGATTAGTGAAAATAGTTGAAAATCTTGTGCGACAGCTCGTAATTTTACTACCTTGAGCAAGGAGGTTTCCACGTATACTTCTTGTGTTGTGTTCTTGCTATTATTTACTCTTCATTCTTAATCTGTTTGAGTCAAGGACCTAGTCAGTTGACTGATAATGGACACACGTATTCTATCAATCGGTATCAGAACAGGTGCTCTCTAACTGGTTAACACCAAGAGAGTGGTTCTTGCATCAAAATGGCTTCTCCACTTAACCTAAAAGAAGGAAAATCTTTAACACGAGCACCGTAGTTTAATTGGCAGTTTTATAGCTGGTGGAAGACAAGAATGCATGACAATCTAATGGCTGAAGATAGCGAGCTATGGGACATAGTATTGGATGGACCCTTCGTTCAAACCGTTGAAGTGAAGGATGGTGAAACAACTAAAGTTGTTCCAAAAACTCGCCAACATTACAACGAAGCAGACAGAAAGAAGATCGAGAAGGTCTACAAGGCTAAGAAAATGTTGCTATATGGCATAGGTGCTGAAGAATACAATCGGGCCTCTACCTGTGAATCAGCAAAAGAGATCCACGATTGTATGTGGACTCCTCATGAGGGTACCGAGCAGGTGAAGGAATCAAAGGTAGACATGATGATCACCCAATATGAAAACTTCAGGATGAAGGAAGGGGAAACTATTCATAACGTGTATACTAAACTATCATCCATAACAAAAGAGTTGTGAAGCCTTAGAAACCCATCAGCTCCAACAAGCAGGTCATGAAGGTTTTTTGAATTCTTTCTAATTCATGGAAAAGTAAGATGGATATTATCACTGAAGCTAAAGATCTGAAGGTTCTGACAATGGATGCACTCATTGGTATTCAAGACTCATAAAATGAACAAAAATCAAGACATCTCAAAGAAGGAAGATAAGAAAGACAAGTTTTTAGTCCTCAAAATCACACCAGGTGAAGCCTCTAGTGAAGAAGATGGCATGACCTATCTCACCAAGAGATTTCAGAAAATTGTAAGAAAGCATGGAGGGTTTAGAGAAGAAGGAAATCCTCCTTGGGTTGCTACTGCTAGTTATTGTTGCCACAAGTTTGAAAAAGTAGGGCACTTCATAAGAGATTGTCGGATGCTCAACGCTGAAAACAAAGAGTATCAAAGACCTGGAGGTGAAAATAAAAAAAAAGAAAGAACCTGGTACCTGATAAAAATGCAAGGAAAGATGCAATTGACTACGCTGTGAAGAAAGCTCTTATTGTGTGGGGAAATTCTTCAAGTGCATTAGGAGAATCAGAGTGTCCTGACAACGCATCCATGATGGATATTCAATATGAGGCTAACATATTTGATGGCATGTTTTCCCTCATGGGCAAATCAGATGATGAAGATGAGGTAAATTTTCTTGACATTAAGAAAAATTTGAATACTCTTTCTATTAGAAGATTGAGAAAACTAGCCAATAGTTTGATTGACTTTGTTATAGAGTTAACCATTGAAAAGGACTCTATGAATAGTAGTCTTGATGGTCTAAATGAATAAAAGGGAGAAACAGTAGTTCAGATGTCTGTTCTTGAGGAACAAGTGATGGTGGTAGAATCTGAAAAAACTGGAACTTATGGAGCAACTGGATTTAATGATTAAGAAATCTTGAAAAAGAAAGGGGGAAGTCATTAATCTGCAGGCATAGTTAGAAAGCAATCTAGACTGAGTTGAGAGCAGACTTGCCTTAGCGTGGGAAACAAAATGATCAGATGGAGATGGACCTGATCCGTCTTAAGGATGAACTTCAAGTTTCCTTAAAATGGACCAGTTCCACCAAACTTCTCTATTACATTACCAGTCAAAGCAACTGTAGTTTGAACATTACTCCTCCTTACAACCTCTACATCAAATATGTGTTTTTCTCAGACAATTTAATGTGTCTTTGTTGTGGTCAAATTGGTCATCTGAAAAGCGATTGTCCTGCCTGGAAAGCTTCACAAGAAAATTTCTTTGTCTACTCTAAGCAGAAAAAGGCTGATCTAGGGGGACCAGGTCCTACTAGAAATAATCTTAGACGGGAAACTGCTAGAAAGAGAGGACATGCTCCAGTTTGTAAGGCCTCAAATTTGAAGAGAACAGATCTGCCACATTGGACAAAAAAACACTCTTATTACACCATAGTCAGCTTATTGGGAACTTAGATTTAAGTGGGTTCCCAAGTCTGACAAGTAATGTTTGTTGTAGGTTAGTGAAAGAAGTAACAGTAAGTGTTGGTATATGGACAACGACTGCTCAAAGAACATGACTGGAAACAGCAAAAAACTTCCTTTCACTCAAGGCATTTCAAAAGGGAGGTGTCTCTTTTGGCGATGGCAAAAAAGGGTATATTCTTGGAGTTGGAAAAGTTAGAAAATCTCTAGAATATTAATTAATTGAAAATTTGTGCTATGTTGGTGGGTTAAAGTACAATCTCCTAAGTGTTTTCCAAATTTGTGATAAGGGAATTAAGTCAAGTTTTAGTCGAACAAATGCATTGTTACTTGTTTTTCTACAAAAGGAGTGATTCTAACGAACAAAAGGAGAAAAAAAACATGTATATGGCAGAACTATAAACAACTCATGGAGACTATCTGACATGCCTAAGTGCTAAAAGTGAAAGTGTTGAACTGTGGCATAGGAGACTAGGTCAAGTGAGCTCTTCTCTATTAAGCAAACTGGTTTCTATGGACCTGTTCCGTCGTATGACCAAACCTGAATTTCAGTGAGAATAAAGTTTGTGATGCATGTGTTAAAAGGGAAACAAACCAGATCCTCGTTCAAGTCAAAGAAGCAAGTCAGTTTCTTAAGGGTCCTTCATTTAATACATGTGGACTATGTTTCTCCAGTCAAAGTTTGAGACTGTTGATTTGCTAATGTTCTTTTTCAAAATGATTTGAGCCAAGATCAACTGCCTGATTGTTGGGATCATATCCGACCATGGAACGGAGTTTAAAAGTACGAAGCTTGATACCTTCTGTGTAGAAAATGGTATCAACCATAACCTTTCAGCACCCAGAACACCTCAACAAAATGGCATGGTGGAAAGGAAGAACAGAATTCTAGTAGACATTGACAGAACCATGCTCATTAAGTCAGATCTTCCTCAAAACTTTTGGGCTGAGGCAATCAATTCTGCATGTTATGTGACCAATTTGATCATGTCTCTCTTGAACAAAAAACCCTATGAGCTACTCAACGGCAAGAACCCAAAACTAAGCTACCTAAGGCCTTTAGAGTGCTAAACAATGGAAAATGATCTGGCAAAATTTGATCCCATAAGTGATGAAGGTGTCTATGTGGGGTACTAATCTTCAAGAAAGTCTTATAGAGTCTTCAGCAAAAGAATATTATGCATTGAGGAAAGTGTTCATGTGGTCTTTGATGAGAGTGGTAATCTGAAGAACATGGATATGAAAGATGATGATAAACTGTTTGGAGCTATTCAAGCTACAGAATGATGAAACTCGTAGGACTGAAGTGGGGTTGAATCTGGACTCTGATGTTGCTGATCTTAGTCCATCTGAGAAGGTAATAGAGGACAACCAGTCTGATATAGGACCTGGTCCCTCCAATGATGCAAGTCAAGTGGAAACTCATCCACCTATGAATGATGATTTTGAAAATGAAAAAGAACAGATAAATCAACCACAACCCTTGGGTTCAAGATCCAAATCGAAGCATAGTTCATCCCATCCCCTCTCAACTGAATTCTTAAGTGCAAACCAGGTCCAAAACAAGGAATTTGGTTGGCTTCTCGTCATTCATCTCTACTTTTGAGCCTAAAAATGTGAAAGAATCCCTGAAGGATATTGACTGGGTAATCTCTATGCAAGATAAATTGTATCAGTTTGAGTAGAGCAATTTGTGGTACCTGGTCCCAAAACCTGCTGACAAAACCATGATAGGGACCAGGTGGGTATTTAGAAATAAGTTGGATGAAAGTGGGGCTATCACTAGAAACGAGTCCAGATTGGTATTTCAAGGGTATAATCAGGAAGAAGACATTGACTATGACGAGACTTTTGCTCGTGTTGGTAGAATGGAAGCTATCAGAATCCTCATAGCATTTGCAGCTTTCATGGGGTTCAAATTTCTCCAGATGGATGTCAAAATTGTTTTTTAGAATGGAGATCTGAATGAAGAAGTATATGTTAAACATCCACCTGGATTTGAGGATGCTAATTTGTCAAATCATGTATTCAGCATGGGAATATGTGCACGGTTCCAAGAACACCCTAGTGAATCTCATCTAAAGGCAGCTAAGAGGATCCTGAGGTATCTGAAGAAAACAGAGGGCCTAGTTCTGTTTTACCCTGTAAGAAATTATTTTGAACTAGTGGGATATGCAAATGTTGATTTTGTAGGATATCAAGTGGAAAAGAAGAGCAGTTCTGGAATGACATATTTCCTTGGATCCTCACTCATTTCTTGGGGAACCAAAAGAAAAACTCGGTAGCTCTCTTAACATCTGAGGCTAGATACGCTACAAATGCTCCTTGTCATGCTCAACTTCAATGGATCAAGCAACAACTGGATGATTTCAAATTTCATATACACATTATTCCTACCATATGTGACATCACCAGCGCATTCAACATGGAAGAATAATGTCCAAAACAAAAGGGAAAAAACAAATTGATATTAGACACCACTTCTTGAGAGATAATGTTGAAAAAAGGAGCATCATCATACAGTATTGCAGGACAGAAGATCAGATTGCAGATATCTTCACCAAAGCTCACAACAAGGACAAAATTGAGAACAATAGGTTGAAGCTGGGAATGATGAACATGCACTGATCTAGTCCCATCCAAAAGCATCCAATCCTTGTTTTGGCTATGATCTAAAGGGAAGGTAACCTCATTCCTTGTAATGCATTGTTTAAATTGAGAAAAATCATGTACCTGTTGCATGTATACACTAATGAAAATCACAGGAGAAAAGAATGGTTAGAACCATTCAAGAATCAAATCTCATTTGCAGTTGAGGACCTGGTCCCTCTCAAGGTTAGCACTCTTTACATTTGGTTTAAACTATTAAATGAGAACCGTCAAAATCTCGAAGTGTTAGTCATCGGCCCTTCTAACTGTTGTCCCCTCATTCTAAATCTAAGCGACGCGTCTACTCAGGGACCTGCCATATCGTTTCATTTCTTTTAATATAACCTTTCTTCAATCTATATCCCCACAGTTTCAAAAAAAAACTTTCGTTCTCAGCCTTCCACCAAAATATTATTTTTCTCTCTCTACCTAACTAGTGTTCTACCAAATCGTTGAGGCTGATGGATATCCTTCATCCGAGTCTACGAACATCGATGAGGATGATCGCCCTCTCAGATAGATGGTTCAACGGAAAATGGTTACATCAACGAAAGAAAAATAAAAGGTTATAGCAGAGAAATTCAAGAGAAGATCTTTTACCAGATCTGATTTAAAGAAACTAATGAGAGATTCTACGAAGACTAGATCAACCACTACTGCTGAAAACATAAAGAAGAGGATGTCCACTGTTACATTGTTCGAAATTCCTATTGTTGAAGTGGTGGAATGTGAGCGTATAGAAGGAAAGGGAAATTCAATGAGCAAGGTATCTCAGTTGATATTGGAGCTGATTCGTTGAAGCATGAACTGTATGCAATGATTGTGCTAGTGAGCAACAAAGATATTGAAATTGCTCTCTAAAGGAAGAACTGCTCAAAGCATAAACAGAGGGACCTCGTATTGAGGTTGTTAAGGAGCTACAATGGCAGAATGATGATCTCATGGCAAAGTTTGTTGCTCTTCAAGAGAAAATTATCAAGGATAATGATGCAACAAACTCTAGACTTACTCTTGTTAATCACTCCCACTCTCATTTGCCTCTCTCCCTCATAGTCCTTCATGTGTCTCTGTTTTTGTGTGGATAGTGGACGGGTTACTGACTTTTGTTCTATGAAATTGATTCATGTTTTCTTATGACTGATTTTTGTTGTTTCCTGTTTTATGCCTATGTGGTGTTGCCCTTGGATGTTATCCTGCTTAACAATCTTACTTGTTCTGTTGGTTTACTGCACTTCTTTTTTATGATGCCCAAAGGGGGGATCATTGGGTTCCTAGGCTGGTAAACAGGTCTTGATTGACAAGGAGAAGAAAATGGAAGAAATAAACAGGTCTTGATCGACAGGGGGAACGAAACTTGGAAGAACTTGTAGGCAATGGTGTACAGTTTGTCATCATCAAAAAGGGGTAAATGTTATTGTAATTTTGATGATTTGATAATCCCAGAGACCTTGTAAAAGGATCCATTGTGCAAATGTACATGCAACTGCCAGGTCTTTATCGACAAGGGCAAGGAAACATAGAAGAACATGTTGGTATCGGTGTACAACTTGTCATCGTCAAAAAAGGAGAAAATGTTATTTGTAGTTTTGATGATTTGACAAACCTAGAGACCTTGTGAAGGGACTAGCTTGTCATCATCGAAAAGGGGGAAAATGTTATTTGTAATTTTGATGATTTGACAAACCTAGAGACCTTGTGAAAGGACCTGGTCCATGGTGCGATATATTCTCTCCACTGTCAGGCAAGAAAAGGTACAAGTGGTTGGTGCGCAGTCTCCAACTGTTGACTTGACAAACCCAGGGACCTTGTGAAAGGACGTGGTCCTTGGTGCGACATACCTCTCACTGTCAAGCTGGAAAAAGTACAAAAAGTTGCTGCACAGTCTCCAACAGTGGCAAAATGTGGCAGAAGCCTTGTCCAATGGCATGGTCTCGAAGGTTGTTACTGTTATACATAAAGATTATGTCCAATAGTTATAACCTTAGTTTTTGCAACTTGAGAATTCTCAAGAACACTTACAAAGGCTCACAAAAAAAAGGAGTAAAGAAGCATCCTCAAGATCAACTCGAATCAGAAAGAGTTGAAAGCTTAGTTGTCTTAGGATTAATTCGTTTGTACACACATTGTAAATATGTTCCTACATATATAAAGGAATCAAACAGTTGTTTGGTGTGGAAGTCCTAAATTAGTTGAGTCCAACTGATTTAGTGGGCACCCTTGTGTGCTGCTTAGTAAAAGTCTAAGTCATCCGGAGCATGGTCATATAGTGGGCGACCAGCGTGTTGCTTAGTCGAATTCTATGTTGTCTAGTGGTGATAGCTTAGTGGGCGGTGTTGTATCCGCTTAGGCTCTTCAAGTAATAGGTAGATTACTTGATCGTGAGATTAATAACTTTTTCTCACATTGGTTTTAACCGAGTTTCACTTTTGCTTGAGAAGATTAGTGAAAACGGTTAAAAATCCTATGCGACAGCTCATAATTTTACTCCCTTGAGTAAGGAGGTTTTGTGTTGTGTTCTTGCTATTATTTACTCTTCATTCTTAATCTGTTTGAGTCAAGGTACCTAGTTCGTCGACTGATAGTGGACGCACGTATTCTATCCATACTAATTACTAAAATAAGCAGAAAAGCGGCCAAGAAAAGGAGTGTTGCATGAAAATATGTGTACTCCATTAAAAATGCTAACTGCAACTTCATATACTTATACTCCCCACAAATACAAAAGCAGGTTCAGATAGTGAATTGCAACGTCTAGAGTGAGATACACAACTCCCATGAGATATTTTCCCTATCATATTAGGATAAATGCAATTTTATAATACAATTATGAAAATTCTACATCAGTAAAGCACGACCTTTGACTAATTTGATCCAACGCAACAAAAAAGAAAGAAAATAATAAAACATAAGAAAGGAGATATGATAATGGAAATGAGGTGAAAGGCAACATGAGCAAACTTTTTAAATCTATCATATCCATTCTTTAGGGTTGATACAATCATCTAAGAGTTTCCATTCTTTTGTACCTTCCTCTGGTTGCTGCATTAAGCAATAACAATTAGTTGATATCCAGTGATGTTTTCTTGTTCCCTCCTATCTAAGAATACTACCAATAAATTACATAGCAGAGTAAAGCTTAAGTGGTCATACTCCCATCGTGCCATTAATGGAAGAGATACAAGAATGCTCTCAATCCTACCTCCGGTCTTGAGACCAAATGTAGTTCCACGGTCATAAACCTGCACTTACAAAGCAAAGAAAGGGGTTGAACAATACTTTGTAGATGGGAAAATAGGATCTAAGGGAAGAATCCTTG
Organism: Solanum neorickii; assembly: GCA_027704865.1. Lineage (NCBI taxonomy): Eukaryota > Viridiplantae > Streptophyta > Magnoliopsida > Solanales > Solanaceae > Solanum > Solanum neorickii. The sequence goes on along the minus strand of JAKWJC010000363.1, from coordinate 51,989,608 downwards.
GACGAGGAGGTCAAGAAGCCTTTTTGGGAGGATTTGGCGAGGTTGTGAGAGGTATTCCGCCCAACGTTAGATGCATAGAAAGATGGGGCATAAGCTTTAACTTGACGGCATTCATGTTTACAGTTTTCTTGCATATTCTTAATGTTTCGAAAGTTTTGACTTAAAGATTACATTTATGTGCCCTTATATTCAAGCATATTCTCAGATGTACTAAGTGGTAGATTTCTCATGCATAATCGATCATATATTTTTATGATACTATTCTAAGTATGAATAAAACCTCGTCTAAACCTATTGGGGAATGGTTGAAGATGCATATTCAGCATGCTTGTACTCAGCCCCTCTCCCGTTTTCTTTTATTATGTTTAAGCAGATTTCGGGTTAGTACTAGTGAGGAGTGTGGAGGGAGCATAGAGGAACTAAAACTGCATTACCCAAAAAAGATTAAGAGGAAGACAAGTTTAATTTGTGAAAAGCATAGACACATTAAATTTGTGCCACATATGGTGTGAGAAAAGAAAAAACACCCGGGTTGTATATTGTACAACCTCACTTCAGTGAAAAATAATGTTTTGCAATGTTTTCAACACAACTATATGTCCACATTCCTCACTGTTGCAATTTTAAGTACATAACCTTGAGGTGTATTCAGTTATGCTACTGTAATAGGTTTTGGCTTGCTGTAACCTACAGGAGGTAGCCACTAGGAAAAGTGAAGAACCACCTTGGAGCTGCATTTACTTTTTACTATCAAGTCTGGTGATAATTATCATGGCGATTAGAGTGCAGATATATGTATTACTACAAAGCATTCAGTGCACACCGCGGAGCACTGTCCAATCCTATCTCCTCTTTTTGAAGTGAAATGAGTTTCTCTTTCCAAATCTCATATACAAAAGGACCACAGGAATCAGCACCTTCTAGTCCTAGTTTTTGCAATTTCTTCTTACCAGCAATAAAATCTTGTTCTATCTTAAACAAAGTGGAATAAGTATCGACAAAGAACAGCAATACTCAGGAGAGAGATTACCTTTTGGAGCATCAGTCTCAAATTAACGATAATTAAAATGCAACTGAAGGAATATTGATTGTATTGAAGTGTTAACCTAATAAGAGAATACATGGGAGATATATATAGGAGATATAGGAAGGAGTACTAATCCTAATAGGACTAGGATTAAGGAGTACTAATCCTAATAGGACTAGGATTAGTACACAGTAAATACTAATATTATTTTATACTATTTGTTTAATACTATTTGTTATTATCCCCCCTCAAGCTGAGCTGAGCGGAAGAGAACGGAAGCTTGGAACTGAGGTAATCGTGTTGTCGGCTCGGGAGAGGCTTGGTGAGAATATCAGCCGGTTGTTCTTCAGTGGGTACATACTGCACAGTCATGGTGCCGACCTGAACTTCATCGCGAACAAAGAGACAATTCGTATCAACATGCTTCATTCTGGTGTGTAGGACGGAATTCTTGGCCACACAGATGGTTGATTTGTTGTCACAATAGAGAGAAGGAACAGTGTGAGTGGCGCGGAGTTCACGAAGAATATATGTGACCCACATGGTCTCAGCAGCAAGAAGAGCAAGGGCGCGGTATTCAGCTTTAGTCGAAGACCGAGAGACCTTGGGTTTGTTTTTTTGTACACCAGGAGATCAGGTTCGGCCCCAAAAAAATGAGAAACCCCGATGTAGATTTTCTGTCATTTTTATCATTCGCCCAATCTAAATCTGAGAAACCCCGAAGCTCCAAGTCCCCGGGTCGAATGAGTAAACCACGACCAAGAGTGCCAAAAATGTATCTGAGAATGCGTTTTAGACAATGGTAATCATGTTCACTTGGTTGATGCATGCGCTGAGCAACTCGGTTGACAGAAAACTGGATGTCAGGATGGGTAATGGCCAGATACTATAGAGCCCCAATGAGGCTGCGGAAGTGGGTGATATCGGCAAAGGGGGTGTCGGCTCCATTCGTAGACGAAGAGAATGCCATCGGCGTTGGTTGACTGGTGCATTTTTCCAGTCCAGCTTTCTGCAACAGATATCGAGAATATTTTGACTGATGAAGAAACAAGCCGCTGCCTGTCCGAGAAACCTCCATTCCCAGAAAATAATGTAACGGGCCAAGGTCCTTCATTTTGAAGGTAGTATGCATAGCTCAAGTGACATCCTGAATGAGAGCTGCAGTAGAGCCTGTAATAATGATATCATCTACATAGACAAGAAGAATGATTGTACCGTGTGCTGAATGTCGAGTAAACAGACTCGTGTCGTGTACGCAACACGTGAAGCCGAGTCCCTGGAGGAACGTTTTCAGACGTATGTACCAAGCACGGGGGGCTTGCTTGAGCCCATACAGAGGCTTCTGGAGTTTGCAAACATGTTGAGGGAAGCGGGGATCAACATAGCCCGGTGGTTGCGTCATGTAGATAGTTTCATCAAGCATACCATGAAGAAAAGCATTGGAAAAATCCAACTGATTGATGAGCCAATTGTTGCGCACGGCGAGTGACAGTACCAGGCGAATGGTTTCCTGCCGAATAACAGGACTGAATGTCTCGGAGTAATCAAGCCCATACTCCTGATTGTAGCCTTTAACAACCAAACGAGCCTTGTACCTGGAAATACTGCCATCCACATTGTGTTTAATTTTGTACACCCATTTACAGCCCACTGGGTGCCGCCCATGGGGCTTAGGTACAAGAACCCAAGTTTTCTGATCAGTCAAAGCCTTAAACTCGTCATCCATAGCATGACGCCAATAAGCATTTTTTGAGGCAACAGAGTAGGTTGTTGGTTCACTATCGGGAAGGGGTGTATTTGGTAGTATGGTAACCGAAAGGTTTTGGGTTTACAGATACCGGCTTTGCCACGGGTTAACATGGGATGAGTATTGGGGGGTGGCACGGGCGGTGGTGATTCGGGGGTGGCCGGGAAGGACCCAAAACGGATTGGTCTGGAGATGTTGTGGGTATGGTGTGGTTCGGGTTGGTTGTGGGTGTGGGTGGTGGTTGCGGGTGTATTGTGGGTGACGGTCGAAGGGGTGATGAGGGGTGGTTGGGTAGTGGGTGGAGGTGTGGGGGAAGGTGGTGAGGGACCCTGTGAGTATGATGGAAAAAGGGGAAGGACGCCAATGAATGATGTATTTGTGGAGGAGGAAATAGACTCGTAGGGAAACTCATTTTTGACAAATTTGACATGACGAGATATGTAGACTTTATGAGTTTGTGGGTTAATACAGCGATAAGCCTTGGAGGTAGGATGATAGCCCAAAAAAAGTACAAGGACGGGATTGGGGTTGTAATTTGTGAGTAATATGAGGGCGTTGCCAAGGGTAGGAAAGACACCCAAAGACGCGGAGGTAGGTGTAATTGGGAAGTTCTTGGTAAAGGAGTTGATAGGGTGATTTGTTGGAGAGAGTGTGATTGGGCATTCTGTTAATGAGGTAGTTTGTGGTGGCTAGAGCTTCTATCCAAAAGGAGACAGGGAGATGAGATTGATGTAGAAGAGTAACCACCGTTTCAATGAGATGGCGATGCTTACGCTCAGCCACCCCATTCTGTTCGGGAGTGTATGGACAAGAGGTTTGATGTATAATTCCTAGGGATTGCAGAAACTGGCCAAAGATGTTATTGACATATTCCTTTCCATTGTCAGTTCGAAAAAGTTTAACATGAGAATTGAATTGTGTTTTGACCATTTTTTCAAAAGTGACAAAGGTGGTGTATGCCTGTGATTTGTGTTTTAGTGGGTACAACCAAGTGTATTTTGTAAAATCATCCACAAAACAAATATAATAGCGAAAACCAGCAAATGAAGGAACAGCAGTAGGACCCCATAGGTCAGAATGAATAAGTTGAAAAGGTGCAGTTGTATGCTTCTCAGATAAAGTAAAAGGTAATTTATGAGATTTAGCAATTGAACAGGAGTCACAATTGTTTACATGAATGGAAGAAAAACCTAATTAAGACATTAAAGAATTTATTATTTGAGTAGACGGGTGACCCAGACGACTGTGCCACAACAGACTGTGGCCATCAGCCGAAAGAGCCACCAGACCCACAGGAACGCTTTCTGAAACTGGGTGGGCAGACGAACTTGTGCCAGAAAGAACGTACAGACCATGCTCACAGGGACCCTGAAAAATCACCCTCTTGGTAGTATTGTCTAGGACTTGAAAATCATTAGAGGTGAACAAGAGTGAGCAATTATTGTCTTTTGTGAATTGGTGAACTGAAAGGAGATTGGATTTAATAGAAGCGACGTGGGTAAGGTTACCTAGGTGAAAGATAGCGGTGGGGTTTTTAATGGTACCCGTGCCAGTGTGAGAAATATTAAGGGACTCACTGTTGCCAACAGTAATACCATTGGATCCATGATATGGATTTGGAGCGTTAAGCTTGGATAGATCAGAAGTAATGTGCATGTTGGCCCCAGTATCCAACAGCCATTCAGAGGAAGGGCCGGCTTGAGATGCATAATTGGCACGGTTATCACTATTTCAGCTCTCCTCATACCGAAACCAGTAACGAGCAGCGGTGTGTCCTGTTTTCTGACAGATTTGACAAGTTCGACGATCCCTCTCGTAAGTGCCTTGCCCGCCGCTGGAAGATGACTGTCCGCCGCTGCCGAAGGAGTGCAGGCTGTTGTTGCTTCCGTGCTGCTGAACGTCGTACGGCAGACGACTGCCCTGCCGACCTCGGCGCCCGTGGCCTCCGCTGTTTCTGCCGTAGCCGCCGCGGCTCCCCTGTCAGCCGCCACCATGCCCCCCCGCGATAGTTCTGGCTTGCGGTGAGGGCGGTGGCTGGCTCTATAACAGCGGCTTCTCGAAGAAGAAGTTTGCTCTCCAGATCCACGTGATTTCTTCACTTTTTAGCCACGAGGAGAGAGTAGACAGGTCAACGGGCGTTGGACTGATGCTAACCGCCTGTTTAATGGAGGAGTAAGCTGATGGGAGCCCCCGAACGACGCATATGACGAAATCTTTTTCGGGAATGATTTCGTTCACGATGTCGAGGGCTGTGACGATGGTGGAGACTACATACTCCGTCATAGTTTTCGTGCCTTTGGTAATTGTGTGGAGACGATCACGCAATTGAAAAATATGAGAGTGGGAAATTGATGCATAGCGTGTTGCGAGGCCCGTCCACAGGGCTGAAGCAGTTTTGTAGGATCGGACGTGTTTCTGAACCTTGGGAGAGATGACCGCAATCAAATATGATCGGATCTGGCCATCCACGGCTTTCCAGGCGGCATGGGCCGGATTGGTTTTTTCTGATTTGTCCGTGGCGGTGATGACTGCCGGCGGCGGTTCTGTGCTTCCATCGACGTATTTGAGAAGGTAATTGGCCTCAAGGGCTGTAAGAACGGTGATTTTCCATGTAGGGTAATTTATGTCTGATAATTTTTCGGGAATCAGGGCATGAAGATGCCTGAAAAGGAGTTTAACGCCAGAAGGAAGTGAATCGAGAGGATCCACCTCGGTTGTCATGGCTGCCGCCGCTCAAGAGAAGAGAGGGAACGATCGGTGCCCTAAAGAGAGAATAAAATCTAGAGAAAAGAAGATCTAGGTTTTCTGGCTCTTGATACCATGAAGGAATATTGATTGTATTGAAGTGTTAACCTAATAAGGGAATACATGGGAGATATATATAGGAGATATAGGAAGGAGTACTAATCCTTATAGGACTAGGATTAAGGAGTACTAATCCTAATAGGACTAGGATTAGTACACAGTAAATACTAATATTATTTTATACTATTTATTTAATACTATCTGTTATTAGCAACGTTGGTGCAAACGGATTTTTTGGATGCAGCACCTAGGAAACATCACACACTAATGATAAGAATTTTCTGATAAAACTCCGAAGGGAGCACATAATTGTCGAAAGTCAAAAAAGAAAATGAAAGTTGATCAGTTAGTATACAGATAAGGAAAGATTTAAAGAAGAGTTGAATGGATGATCGGAACTAGTTTGGAATTAAGTAGTACGCTGTAGCATTTTAATGTCTGTTAACTGAGCGGTAGAAACATAAATTCTGAACTACGTAACGCATTATACTTGACAACTTTTATAATGTCAGAAAGGCACTGTAATACAATCAATCAAATCAGAAATGTAGAAACTTATAGAGCTAATCCCAGCAGCAAAAAATGGGACAAGGCCGGGCATAACATCTCCATGGTCAGTGGGCCTAGCAGCCCGATAAGCTTCAGGAGGCATAACACCATAAACAACAGATACATTAACACCAGCTTTCTCCCAAACAGCCCCAGCTTGCAAAACCCTACTGATTCCTCCACCACCACCAAGCTTGACCACACATCATCTTTAAACTTTGCCCCTCCATCCACTTGTTCCAAAGCCAAACAAACACTGTCTTGCACCTCTCTGATCATCTTCTCAAACCGACCTCTATTACAAGTCGAATTTGACGTAACAGAAATTCCTATATCAGATTCTCAAAGAAAAGTTTGTGGCATCTGGGATTCATGAGCTACTTGTTGTTCAATCATTAAGGAAGATAATGCTTGAACTTGAAATGATAGATGAAGAGGAAGAATGGAGGGAAGGAGAAAAAGGAAATCGGGTGGAAGAAGAGGAGAGAATTGAAGTAAGCATGGTTGATTACGATGATTTTTTTATTATTATTAATGGATTTTTTTCTCTTGGGATGATTAAGGGGGAATGGCGATAAAGAGGTTTTTAAAAGAATTTCAAGGGTGAGTTGAGGCAGTCTGTTTGTTTAATATATATATATATATATATATATATATATATATATATTATTTTAGTTTTGAAGAAGAAGCTTATATTTGAGAAACAAACCAAAACGATTGCGGGTTGACTTGTATCTCCTTTACAAATCAATGGGCAGTTGGTATTGAAGATGTCAAGTATTGGGGGAGATATATATATCCACAGCTATTACTCCCCTAGTTTATGACTCCCGCAATACTTGACATCTTCAATACCAACTGCCCATTGATTTGTAAAGGAGATACAAGTCAACCCGCAATCGTTTTGGTTTGTTTCTCAAATATAAGCTTCTTCTTCAAAACTAAAATAAAAACAGTTTTCCACCCTATTATTATATTTTTGGAATTTGAGTACCAATTTTTTTCGCCCTAGAAAGTGGAGAAACTACTACACATTTATGCATCTTCTAAAAAGGAAAATAAGATATACTCGGTTTGATTTAATTTATTTGTATGATGTTGACTTAAAAATAATGGAAACTACTCCGCAAATATTCTTATTTTTAAAAGTCCACACTCATAAGATGGATAGAGAGTAAATTTATATGAAATTTCGTAGTTTAAGAACATTTTAGGTCATTTTATGTTAAAATAAGGAAAAATTACTTAAATACACAACTTACTTTTACCATATTTTATAAATTTTCTAGCATTTGAAAAAATTACAAAAATCTCTACTCTCTTATATTCTCGAATAAGCCACTTTATGCGATGTATCGATCGGAAGCATCACTATACTCAATGTACCGGGACGTCGAGTGATGTATCAAAAATTGAAATGTGATGTGTCATAACGTTTTGAGATGTATCCAAATTTAACAAATTTAAGAGATATTTATATATAATTTGGAAAAGAGTAGGGAGAGGATGTAATGAACTCTCAATACTATGTACTTGTGTAAATTTTCCTTAAAATAATTTGACAATACTTAATATGGAAAAGGATTGCCCCTTAATTATGTGAAATAGACCACTTATACTTTTCGTTACATTTTGGGATCAAAAATGCCCTTGTTGTTATCCTAAGAGACCACATATACCCTCAAGAGTTAACACCCCTTTTTTTAATTGACTTTGCAAGCCACGTGGAACTAATCCTTCCACCTAAGCATTGCCAACTAGATAACTAGACATTAAGCGCTGACATAGTCGCCACAAAAGCCCAAAAATCGTCACTGAAAGTTTTTAACTTTAAATTTTAATTTTGTGTTTTTTCTTCATATAAATGTATAAAATTTACAATGATGCATTATATAGTAGGAGATGTGAATTGAGAAGTAATTTTCAAGAGTTTTCGTAATAATATTGGGTTTTTGAATATTAATATTGCGAGTTACTTATTTTTGAAAATTAGATTGCAATAGAAAATTAATTATTATACTTTTTTTGTTGAAAAAATAGGTTAGATTATTAGTTGTCACTAAAAATCACTCATTACCTTTAGTGGCAATATTTTGAGATTTTGTGGCAACTCTGTCGCCACTAAAGATCAACTTCTTTTGTAGTGAATCTTAGTTGGCAACGGTTAGGTGGAGGGATTAGTCCCATGTGGCATGACACATCACTAAAAAATTAGGGTATTAACTCTTGAGGGTATTTGTGGTCTCCTAGGATAACAGCGGGAATATTTTTAATCCCAAAATGTAATAGACGATATAAGTGATCTATTTCGCATAGTTTAGGGACAATGTTGACCCTTTTCCGTACTCAATATTGTGGCTCATATATTTAACCTGATTTTGAGTTCATAATAACTTTTTTCCAGAAATATGTTCAACTATCTACACTGACCTCCCACCCCCCTCCCCCTCTCCACCCCGCTAATTACTTCATCTCCCCATTTTTTTTTCTTCTTGGATCTTGTAGATCTTTTTTTTAAAAAAAAATTCTTCTTCTTGGATCTTGTAGATCATTTCAAATTTTTTTTTTTCTCAACTAATGATAAATTAAACAAGGGAGAAAAAGAGAGAAAAATAACAATGAGATTCATTTATGAATAATCATTACACTAGAAGATGGTTTAATCAAGCAACTACGCTCGTATGCTATAACTTTTTTTTTGCTTATATCAAATATTTAAAATAAAAGAATGAAAATGATCTTTTTGCTATTTTTACCCACCATGAAAATAATATAAATCGAAAAAATATGAACTGTAAATTCATTTCAAGCTTTAATGTTTGATATCTTAATTAAGAATAAGAAATTAAAAAAAGAGAAGAGAAAATGAACAAAGACAATTGGATAATCCATAGAAAATTTTATATTAATAAAAATATTAATCTTTCTTTTAGATTGACAATTAGACGAAGCGACTATCGATTTTACTTAGATCTCCAGTTATATATTGGGTTATAACAAATTGGAGATTGATTTAAAATAGGTCATAAGGAAGATATCATTAAATGAATATTTTTTTTTTATAAATATATTAATCCAAATAAATATTGTGGATTGATATAATTGACTTAAATATTTAAGTCCAATAAATACGGATTTAATTAAAGTCTAAATTAATTGATTTGGGCTATATTGGATGAACCCAATTTGTTAAACCCAATCCCATCTCATTCTAGAGACCATTTTGGCATCACGTGTGCAGATGATGTGGCATGCCAAGTCAAATAAGAAAACCAATAGAATCATAACATGTGTCAAAGATGACAAGCTCGCTCCATAAAGCCCATATGTAATGTCACTTAAATCTGATTGGCTGAACGAAATTCTATTCCAATCGCAACTCCTCTATTTTAAAACTATAAATAGGGGTCCTCATAATTCACAAAAGAGGCAGAAAATTCTAAACAAGAAGCTAGAGAAACTCCGTGGTAAAAACGCCATTTAATTCTCTAGAAAGCTACAAGTTTAAGAATTCAAGCATTCAAGTTCAAGAACGATCAAGATCAAGACCACTGAATTCAAGAACAAGCTCGAAGCTCTTGAATTCAAATAAAAATCACGATCAAGATAAAGTTCAAGTTCATCATAGATTCAAGAACAAGCTTTAAAGCCCTTGAATTTATATTTGAAAAATGTGAATTCAGAGGAATTATAGAGATTGTAACACTCGCACTTGAAATAATAAAACGATTGTTGCTGTAATTTTCCGTTCCTGATTATTATTTTCTCGACGCGAATTTTATTGTCTAAAAATTCTGACACGCCCAGTGAGACAATCTCTACGTCTCATCTCAACTTTTCAAACGTCAAAGAATATCAAGATGACTTCCATCAACAACAACTATCGATCAACCGCCTCTAAGGTCACTAGCTTTAAGTTCTCTACTGAAGTTGAGGAAATCCTTGGTGTTACCTTTGGAAGTTTTGGAGTTGTAACGAGAAGCAAGGCTGCTACACTAGGACAACAAACGCTTCAAGTGTCATCTACGTCAACTCCTGTTTTTGGATCTTCGACTTAGTGAAACTCGTCTGTTGATACAAGGATTTAATCAAGGCGGGCAGAGGTCCATAGGCTCTATTAAATTAGAGAACCATATGGGAGATTTGTGATCAAGCGCATGGATGCATGTGATTGATGCAAAGACATCATACAATATATTACTTGGTAGGCCTTGGGTACATGAGAATAGAATTGTCTCATCTTCTTACTATCAATGTTTGAAACATCTTGAAGGTGGAATTGAAAGAAAGATAGTTGCAGATGATAATCCTTTAACCGGAGTGAAGACACACTTTGCGAATGCAAAATTCTATTTGAGAAGTTATGTTGTTAAAGGGGTCAAATCCAATGACATCAAATCAATTAAGATTGATAATATCATAAGCAAAAGAATTGATGCAACTATAGAAAAGGTGAAAATTGACACTAAAGAATCTTGTCTCATTCTTAATGAAGGGAAGATCCTGTCTTCAAAGAAGAAGCAGACTATGTTCCAAAAGCGAAGAAAGAACAAGATCCACCATCTAACCTTGAAGAAAATGCATTAAGAGGGCTAACTCTTCCTATCAGACGGATTGATGCAATAAACTTGTCTTCAAAGTTGCCAGAAAAGTCAGTCGCTCAAGATCAAGTGCTAAATATGGCTCTCCCTACAAAGAGCACAAGAGAAGGTTTTGATCCCAATGCCTACAAGTTATTTGTGAAGGCAGGATACAAACCTAGCGAGCCATCAGTGCTAGGGAAACTCCCATCAGAAGATACAACTAGGAAAGCGCGTGAAGGCCTAGGTTATAGCCAACCGCCGCCAATTCACATTTCCATAAGAAGGTCCAATAATAATCATATAACTTTTGAAGATGACGTCACTGCTCCCAATAAAAGGCCTTCTGTCTTTGATCGACTTGGTGAAGCGACAACAAGAATTTCTGTGTTTGAGAGGTTTGGTCCTTTGAAGAAGAATAACAAGAACCTGAGAAGTTATTTAAAAGTTAAAACGCCTACTTCACATGTGATTCGAAAGGATTTCAGAAGTTCGATTCCTTCTAGGATGAGGCGACGAGTGGAACTTGTGGTTTCCTGTAAAGACGAACTCAAGGCAAAGGTTCATATTGTGGTTTACACCAAAGAGCGCGAGGAAGATGGAGAAAGTGTAGGTTCCTCAAATCATGTTACAATGAGTACGATTCTTTGCCTCAAAAGAAGATTGAGGAAGAGGTAGAAGATATTGTCTTGTGTGGTCATATATCGGTCAATGACAATGATCCTGTGGAAGAGGAAGATGCTAATGAGGCTCCACCAGAACTTGAAGAAGGAGTAAAGATCACAATAGATCCTTTGAAGGAAGTTAACCTTGGCACTGATGAAGATCCGAATCCAACTTACTTGAGTGCATTTCTAGAAATTGATGAAGAAGTCGCTTACATGAATATACTCAAAGAATATAGAGATGTATTCGCTTGGAGTTATAAAGAAATACCTCGATTGAATCCTAGAGTAGCGGTCCATCAATTGGCAGTCAAAATGGTTCTCGTCCAGTTAAACAAGCTCAAAGACGTTTTAGACCAAACTTGATTCCGTTGATAGAAATGAAGTTAACAAACTCATTGAGGCTGGCTTTATTCGTAAGGTCAAATATCCTACATGGATTTCAAGTATTGTTCCTGTGAGAAAGAAGAATGGTCAAATTCGAGTTTGCGTTGACTTTAGAGATCTCAATAATGCATGCCCTAAAGATGAGTTTCCTCTTCCCATTCCACAATTGATGATTGATGCCACCAATGGTTATGAGGCAATGTCGTTCATGGATGGTTCTTCTGGATATAATCAAATCCGCATGTCACCAAAATATGAAGAACTCACTGCATTTCGCACGCCAAAGGTATTTATTGCTACAATGTGATGTCATTTGGTTTAAAGAATGTTGGCGCCACATATCAAAGGGCTATGCAAAATATCTTTGACGACTTGATCCATAAAAATGTTGAATGTTATGTTGATGATTTTGTAGTGAAGTCGAGGAAGAGGGGTGATCATTTGAAATATTTAAGGATGGTGTTTGAGTTACTCCGAAGATATCAACTAAGGATGAATCCATTGAAATGTGCCTTCGGAGTTACTTCCGGCAAGTTCCTTGGCTTTATTGTGAGACATCGAGGAATTCAAATTGATCAAGCCAAAGTCGATGCAATATCAAAGATGCCTGAACCTCGAGATATTCATGAGTTAAAAAGTCTCCAAGGAAAGTTGGCCTACTTGAGAAGGTTCGTCTCAAATCTAGCGGGGAGATGTCAACCATTCAGTCATCTCATGAAGAAAGGTGCTCCTTTTAATTGGGACCAAACGTGTAGCGAAGCCTTTAAAAGTATCAAATCATATCTAGCGAAACCTCCAATTTTGGCAGCCCCTATGCCTGGAAAACCATTGATACTCTACATTGCAGCACAAGAAAGGTCTGTAGGAGCCCTGTTAGCTCAAGATAATAGTGAAGGCAAAGAAAATGTTCTTTATTACTTAAGTAGAACGATGACGCCAAATGAGCTAAATTATTCTCCAATTGAAAAGTTATGCTTGGCACTGGTCTTCTCAATTCAAAAGATGAAGCATTATTTTCAAGCTCATGTAATCCGCCTTATTTCTAGAACAAATCCCATCAAGTTTGTTATGTCAAAACCTGTACTTAGTGACCGACTAGCAAGATGGTACCTTCAATTCCAACAATTTGAGATTGTGTACATCCCTCAAAAATCCGTGAAGGGACAAGCACCAACGGATTTCTTAGCAGACCATCCTATACCAAATGATTGGGAGTTTCCTGATGAGTTTCCTGATGAAGATGCGATGTTAATAGAAGTTCAACCTCCTTGGAAAATGTACTTTGACAGGGCTGCACATCGCGGCGGAGCTGAAGCTGGCGTGGTGTTCATCACTTCACAAGAAGAGATTCTACCATTCTCTTTTACTCTAAAACAATGTTCCTCCAATAATGTCGTTGAATATCAAGCACTGATACTTGGACTTGAAATGGCCGTTGACATGAAACAATTATATTTACAGGTTTTTGGTGACTCTTAATTGGTGATTAATCAACTCTTAGGAAGTTATGAGGTAAAAGCCTAATTGCGCCCTTATCATGATTATGCTCAAAAGTTGATAAGATGGCTTGGGGATGTAACCCTTCAACATGTGCATCGAACAGAGAATAAGAAAGTTGATGCATTGGCTACTCTAGCTTCAACCCTAACCCTTCCTGATCAAATGCAAGTAACTGTCTGTCAAAAATGGATAGTACCACCGTCAAATGAGGAAGAATATAGTGAATAAGCTTGATCATATGGTCACCATTGTTGAAGCTGCGAAGGAAGATTGGAGACAACCCATCATTGACTACCTATGTTATGGGATACTTCCAAAAAATCCAAGAAGAAGAACTGACATACGTCGTCGTGCACCTCGTTTCCTTTACTACAAGGACACATTATATTGGAGATCATTTGAGGGTATGTTATTACGATGTTTGGGAGAGGAAGAAGCGATTCAAGCTCTGCAAGAAGCACACTCAGGAGTATGTGGATCACATCAATCTGGACCGAAACTTCACTTTCACATAAAGAGGATGGGGTATTACTGGCCAACCATGGTGAAAGATTGCTTATATTACGCCAGGAAATGTGATGCTTGTCAATTTTATGCGAATTTCATTCATCAGCCACCCAAAGTATTGCACCCAACCATCGCATCTTGTCCATTTGACGCTTAGGGACTGGATATTGTGGGACCTTTACCGAAGTCTTCTAGTGGACACTTGTACATCTTGGTTGCAACTGATTACTTTTCAAAATGGGCTGAAGTTGTCGCTCTTAAAGAGGTAAAGAAAGATAATGTTGCAAATTTTATCCGAGTAAATATTATCTATCGCTTCGGCATCCCTCGCTATATAATAACAGACTAAGGCAAACCATTTGATAACAAGTTAATGAACAAGATTTGTGATCTTTTTGACTTTAAGCAGTGTAAATCTTCTATGTACCATGCTGCCGCTAATGGTCTTGCTGAAGCATTCAGTAAGACTCTATGTAACTTGCTCAAGAAAGTTGTCTCCAAATCCAAACGGGATTGGCATGAAAGAATGGAAGAAGCTTTTTAGGAATGTAGGACAACATATCGCACACCAACTCAAGCAACATCATATTCACTTGCTTTTGGAGTTGAAGCAGTCATGCCACTCGAGCGTCAAGTACCCTTCTTAAGACTTGCTATTCAAGAAGGGCTCGCTGAGGAAGAAAATGCTCGATTGCGTCTTGCTTAATTAGAAGCACTTGATGAAAAGAGGTTAGAATCCCAACAAAACCTTGAATGTTATCAAGCTCGTCTATCTCATGCTTTTAATAAGAAGGTTCGCTTGAGGTGCTTTCAAGTTGGAGATCAAGTTCTCGCGGTAAGAAGACCAATCATTAATTCGCACAAGTTTGGGGGCAAATTTACCTCAAAGTGGGATGAACCATATGTCGTACAAGAAGCATATTCAAATGGTGCTTACAAGCTTGTTGATGCTGATGGCTTAAGGATCGGTCCTATTAATGCCAATTTCCTAAAGAGATACTACCCTTGAAGTAAGATGATTCTCCTTAAGGTACGAGCCTAAACTGCATGTCACTCATGTCCCGCAAGAGTATAAATTGTGTACGGCACAACCAAAAAAAATCACTCAAATCCCCAGAACTACGCTGTGACTTGATCCTCTTCACCGAGTTACATAGGCGCTTATAACCATATTTTAAGTTCAGCTGCATGAGTGTTAAAAAAATGTTCCCACTTGATCTATTGCATGCAAGTCAAAGCGATATATATTTTATTTTATCTTTTGTCTCATCAAGCTTAAGACTTGCACGAAGTATTGATGGGTCAATGGAGGGGGCAAACCTTTATAAAATATAAGTCTCTTATTAGTACAATTGAAGTCTTTAAATTAGATCAAGTATGCAAATTGAAGTCTTTATATTCTTCAAGTTTATTATTTGAAGTACCCAAATCCTCCAAGCATACAAGTTGAAGTAGTCAAATCCTCTAAGTATAAAGGTAAGACTTCAAGTATGTAAGTAGAAGTCTTTAAAAGTCTCCAAATGCGCATGTAATGGAATTTCATGCCTTAAGGTGGGCGATATTTGTCCCTTTGCACCTTAAGCTAAAGTTTCCATGAGTGTTTACTTAAAAGGATCTTTAAATTTTCATGTCTTAAGGTGGACAAGATTTGTCCCTTTGCACCTTAAGTTGGCCTTTTGACTGGTGTATATTTAAAAGGATCTTTAAATTTTCATGCCTTAAGGTGGACAATATTAGTCCCTTTGCACCTTAAGCTTTGTTGCGAATTTATCCTTCAACAAATCTTTAAATTTCTATGCCTTAAGGTGGACAAAATTAGTCCCTTTGCACCTTAAGCTAGCTTTGTTGCGAATTTATCCTTCAACGAATCGTTAAATTTCTATGCCTTAAGGTGGACAAACTTGTCCTTTTGCACCTTAAGCTAGAGTTCCATGGATTTATATTTAAAAAGATCTTTAAATTTCCATGCCTTAAGGTGGACAATATTTGTCCCTTTGCACCTTAAACTGGTCTTTTCACGGGTTTATCCTGTCTCAAGTTGGTTAAACACTCGGGACCTTGTAACACCTTGAGTTTATTTTCAAGGCGGGAGCGTTACACGGTATCCTATTAAATCTTCAAGTTGGTTAAGCATTCATGACCTTGTAGCACCTTGAGTTTATTTTCAAGGCGGGAGCGTTACACGGTATCTCATTACTTCAAGTTGGTTAAACATTCAAAACCTTGTAACACCTTGAGTTTATTTTCAAGGGGGGGGGCGTTACACGATATTCTAGTAAAGCTTCAAGTCGGTTAAACATTCGGAACCTTGTAACACCTTGAGTTTATTTTCAAGGGGGGAGCGTTACACGGTATTCTAGAAAATCTTCAAGTTGGATAAGCATTCGAGATCTTGTAACACCTTGATATAATTATTAAAGGCGAATTCAGAGGAATTATAGAGATTGTAACACTCGCACTTAAAATAATCAAACGATTGTTGCGGTAATTTTCCGATCCTGATTACTGTTTTCTCGATGCGAATTTTATTTGTAATCATTTAAAATTTATTAAATATAAATTTATGAAGTGATTCGAATTATATTGAATTCATAAATATATTAATCCAAATAAATATTGTGGATTGATATAATTGACTTAAATATTTAAGTCCAATAAATACAGATTTAATTAAAGTCAAAATTAATTGATTTGGGCTACATTGGATGAATCAAATTTGTTAAACCCAATCTCATCTCATTCTAGAGCCCATCTTGGCGCCACGTGTGCAGATGATGTGGCATGCCAAGTCAAATAAGAAAACAATAGAATCATGACATGTGTCAAAGATGACAAGCCCGCTCCATAAAGCTCATATGCCATGTCACTTAAATCTGATTGGCTGAACGGAACCCTATTCCAATCGCAACTCTGATATACCGTGGTTTCACGGTATTATTAATACTTTTTCCTTAAGTTTAGTGTGTCCAAAAGCCTTTTTGTGCTAATTTTTATATAAGTTTCTCTTTGTTTTGCAGGAAATCTGTCCAAAGCTGAATGCGGAGATTTTGAGCGAAGAAATGCAGAAGAGACCACCTACGGAGCTATTGACGGTCCGTCATGCTTGTGACGGTCCGTAGGTGGCAGCGTAGTAAAGCTGCTGAAGGAAGATGGGGAAATCTGACCAAGTGTGGGATTACGAAGCTTGTGACGGTCCGTCGTGGCTCTGACAGTCCGTCCTGAAGGTTCGTCGTGAAGATCAGAGAAATGATCCCAGTACCCAGATTTCAAGGGTTGAAGTGTTTTAGAACGAAGACCCTCGACGGACCGTTGTGCCTATGACGGTCCGTCATACTTGCCGTCGAGGGGAATGAAGAGAGCAGCAGAATAAAGTGCACAAGTATGGGATGACGGAGTCCACGACGGTCCGTCGCGACCACGACGGTCCGTCGCGAGATTCGTCGACCCAGTCGCGTTTTGGCAGATTTCCAGCAATTAGAATCCTTGTTTAATTAGGTTTTTGTTTTTTTATAAATAGTTCGAAAAAACCTCGTTTTTGAGGTTAGACACCAGATAGTGAGACTCTGTATTGTTAGACATCATATTATTAGACTCTGGATTATTGACCATTGATTACTTTGAGATTCTTGCAAGCAATTTTTGGTGATTAATCAAGCAAACTTTCGGATTTTAATCTTTCTCATTGAAGTAAGTATATGAATTCTTATATAACATATTTGAATATTGTGATTATGGATATGAGTAACTAAACTCCATAACTAGGGTTGTGGGAACCATAGGCAAATAATGAGATAAACCCTAACTAAAATAACAATTCTAGAATAGTGTCTTGCATGTATTAATAATTCTTTCGTTTAGAAGTCTTTTTAACGATGGCCAACGTTAGAACTCGCCTTAATGCTACTTGCCGGACCAAGGAGGTAGTTAATAGGAAAAGAATTATTAACATAGATTTAGTGTATACTATCTAATAGGCTAGTATTGATTGGTACGAAGTAATAACTTAGTCAAATATCGAATACGATGCTTAATATGAGGTAAGGATAAGGGTTAGGATAGCAACACACGTAGCTGGACCAAGGTGCGGAGTGAGATTTTCTAGATGCCGGACCAAGGATTTAGAAATACATAACTTATCACTTTGCATACAAGATACTAGGAAAGAATTGTTATAGTTAGAATTATTAAGTTATGAACCTGTGAGGAACACGTAACCCTAGTTACTTCGATTAATTAATTAAAACCCAACATTCAAAGCTGTTAAGTGTCTCTCTTAAGTTCGTTATTTATTTTCACTCATTTAGAAATAGAAACCCCCCTTTATTGTTTTTACTTTCCAAGGAAGTCATTGACCAAACAATAGTAATAACAGGTTGAAGTTAAGTCTAGAATATTTTCCTCGTGAGAACGATGCCAACCTCACTAGTTGGGTTATTTACTTGACACGACCGCTTTACTTCTTATTTAAGAAGTAAGTTTGAGCGTATCAAACTCCACTATTATAAAACTATAAATAGGGGTCCTCATAATTCAGAAAAGAGACTGAAAATTCTAAACAAGAAGCTAGAGAAACACCGTGGTACAAACGCCATTTAATTCTCTACAAAGCTACAAGTTTAAGAATTCAAGCATTCAAGTTCAAGAACGATCAAGATCAAGACCACCGAATTCAAGAACAAGCTCGAAGCCCTTGAATTCAAATAAAAGTCAAGATCAAGATAAAGTTCAAGTTCAAGTTCATCATAGATTCAAGAACAAGCTTTAAAGCCCTTGAATTTATATTTGAAAAGGCGAATTCAGAGGAATTATAGAGATTGTAACACTCGCACTTGAAATAATAAAACGATTGTTGCTGTAATTTTCCGTTCCTGATTATTGTTTTCTCGACGCAAATTTTATTGTCTACAACGACCACTGAACAAACTTGGTTGACGAACATATTTTGTGCGACGCTAATGTAGCGGTTTGTCGAGCATTTGACAAACTCACACCTTCCATTTCAAATAGGATTTGTCTCCTGGACACACGAGCAATTAAATCTATAGGAGATTAAATCCTAAATTCTCCATATTTCCATACATTCCTTGCTTGATATTGTCTTGGGCCTCGTTAGAAATGTAGTTATAAAAATTGTCTTCTATTTGATAATTGTGTACCCTATATATTATAATTCAGTATCATGCTAGTCTTTATCTTTTCAACTGTCGATAAATTGTTTTCTGTGGAATTCAACTCAACTCTTAATCGAGTATTTTTATTGATGACGACCGCTCACTCTTTTGATTGATTTTGAAGAGTGATTTGAATGTTATCAACTATATGAACATCAAGACTAGTTAAATATCTTGGGTTTCTGATTTTTTTTAAAACAAGCTATGTAAAGCGTGATTACCAATTCTTACTAGACAACCATATGACAAAACTTGAAGGATGAAAAATCAAGTTCCTAATATAGAGGGTTGAACAACTCCAGTAAAAGTCTTCCTAAATAACAGTTAATTCATGTTATAAAATACGTCTAGCTATCTAGTGGCATCTCCAACCTCATTGATTGGATATAAAGAAATTTCGTATGGGGATCGATAGACATGAAGGGAAAAATTCGCTTGATAAAGTGGGACATAATTATTAAGGATAAAGAAGAATAGTGATTAAAGATCCAAAAGTGTAAATCAAAGAATGAGGCTCTCCTCTCAAATTATATTGGAGATTGATTAAGAAGCTATCAGTACTTTGGAAAGCATTTTTGATTAATAAATATATTAGAAAAACAAATAATAACTAAACAGAGAAATACTCGAAAAGAATCAGCCATACATAACTATTAGAAAAGGTTGAGAACTTTGCAAGGAATAAGTTAGTGGGGAGGTAGGCAACATGGAAAAAATGAGTGTATGACTTAATAAATGGATTCTACACAACATATCATTCGACAAAATTATTTATATTTAAGTCATTGATGGCTCCTTAAATTTGTTCACATAATTTACTTAGACACTTTAAATTATGGCCTGTTAGATACTTTAATATTAACGAATAATTATAACATGTGGAACATGGACCCAAATTATTAATTTTGAAAAATGAAAAATATTTTTCAACCTTCAACAAGCCAGAAAATTTAATTGACAAAAAGAATAAAAAGAAAATATCTCTCCCCACCCCACCTAACCCTTTGCTATTTCTTTTTCATTTTTATCCCGTCACTTTGTCAGCCGCCATCGATTCCTCCGGTAATAACTAAAACGAAAATATTCTCCCATCACCACCACCTCCTCAGCCTGAATCCACCCGCCTAACCTTGTGCTCTTTCTTTTTCTTTCCTTGTCGCCCGTTATATTCTATTCCTTTGATGATTATTGAGATTTTTATGAAAATAATCGGTGTTGACACATTTTTTCGAAATCAACGACAATGAGAAATTGAAAGTATATCAAATTTCTTATATCATTTTGATAAGTTTTATGAATGGTAATAATTACTCGATCGGAGTTATTAAAAATAGAGATACGCAAATGTGAAACTTTTTTAACTCCAATGAAAAAAGATCTTCTTGCAAATTCTATTAGCAGATTCAGTTTGTTTATTACAAAAAATGAACAAAAAAAAAACAAACAAAAGGTAGAGAATGCGAGGTCTTTAAAATGATGAATTGAAGAAGAAAAGAAGACTGGTGGGGTGAGGTTATTTTCTTTTATGAATTAAGAGATTAATACTTAATTAAACTAGTTTTTTGATATGTGCGTGATTATCAATTTCAAAAATATATGTTATAATAAATATTTTCTAACTCAAGCAAAAATTTGAATAATAAGCTTAGGAAAAAATTATATTGTAGATTTTCTTTATGATTGTTCAATATGGTTCATCATATATATCTCTTATTCACGCAAACCTATTAAGATGGTCAATGCAAAATTTAATTAGTTATATATATATATATATATATATATATATATATATATATATATATCTATATTTTATTTGATGAGGTCCAATCATGTGATTGCTCTTATTTCACTAATGTTACTATGGACTTTATTTTGTTTTATATTTTTCTTGTCATCGATATGCTTTGCATGTGTATTATATGTTAAATTGTTTAGATGTCATATGAACATGTGAAGAGAATAACTACATTTTATATAATCATATATTTTCACATTTGTGGTGAGATTATTTTTAAAAAAAAAAGAACTCAAAGCATTTTAAATTAATATATTTTGAAGTTAAGATCTTATTATTTTGATAATACATTTGTGACATATAATACTTTAATTTTAATACATACATACATATATATATACATACATACATATATATATACATACATACATATATATATATACATATATATATATATATATATATATATATATATATATAGAGAGAGAGAGAGAGAGAGAGAAAAACTACACTTCTAGTCCCTGTGATAAGGGTAGATTCTTATTTTGTCCTTTTGTTATCTAACTTAGCACTATTAACTTTCAATTATATCAGGTGAGTGATTTTAATCCCTTAACTAACAGATCCAAAAAAAATTAACAGATACTTCACTTTTAAAAGGGGTAATTCGGGTGTTTAAAAGTTATTGCTTGAGAAATAGAAAACTTTTAAAATTATTCGCTGCATAATCTAGTTCAACCCTAGTTCCGCACAACGAAGAAGTCTCAATCTATTTGGTGTGGATGTGCAATGGAATTGCGTTCTAAAAGTGGATCGCTATCCACTCCATCATGTGAGTATTATTTTAAGTTGTAAACACGAATGAAGAAACAACAGAAAAAGAAATAATAATAGGAGGAATACCCTTAGTAATACAATTCAAAATATACCAAGGAGACCATAATATTACATTAGGAATAAAATGGTTAGAAAAAGTTAAACCATACAATATAGAAAACGAACAGTTAACAATAACTTGTCAAAATAAGAAAATAATTATAAAAAGGACAAAATGATTAATGAAAATATTTATACTTGCAAAAATTATAGTAGAAGGATATCACAACAGATATTATACCCCTATGATAGATACAGGAGCAGAAGCAAATATATGTAAATATAATTGCTTACCAGAAGATAAATGGGAAAAATTAAAAACACCTATGGTAGTAACGGGATTTAACAATGAAGGAAGTATGATTAAATACAAAGCAAAAAATATAAAAATACAAATATGGGATAAAATACTAACAATAGAAGAAATGTATAATTTTGAATTTACTACAAAAGATATGTTATTAGGAATGCCATTTTTAGATAGATTTTATCCACACATAATAACAAAAACACACTGGTGGCTTACTACACCATGCGGAAATAAGATAGGAGCAAAAAGAGTAAATAATAAACAACGAAAACCTATGGAATGGATAAAAGGAAGTGAAAAGATAAACCAAGAAATGGAAAATATAAATAATAAACAAATAACGCAATTAGAAATTATTATATTTGCTATAGACAAAGTCAAATTAATTAATGAACAACTAGAACAATTATATAGTGAAGATCCATTACAAGGATGGGAAAAACATAAGACAAAAGTAAAAATTGAATTAATAGATGAAAATAGTATAATAACACAGAAACCATTAAAATATAACTTTGATGATTTAAAAGAATTTAAAATACATATAAATGAATTATTAACAAATAATTACATACAAAAAAGCAATAGTAAACATACAAGTCCAGCATTTATAGTAATAAAACATAGTGAACAAAAAAGAGGTAAAAGTAGAATGGTCATAGATTATCGTAATCTAAATGCTAAAACTAAAACGTACAATTATCCAATACCTAATAAAATACTTAAAAAAAGACAAATACAAGGATATAATTATTTCAGCAAATTTGACTGTAAATCAGGATTTTACCACCTAAAACTAGAAGAAGAATCTAAACAATTAACAGCATTCACAGTACCGCAAGGATTCTATGAATGGAATGTTTTACCCTTTGGATATAAAAATGCACCAGGAAGATTCCAACATTTTATGGATAACTGTTTTAACCAACTAGAAAACTGTATTGTATATATAGATGACATATTGTTATATTCTAGAACACAAGATGAACATATAAGATTACTGGAAAAATTTATATATATAGTAAAAAATACAGGTATAAGTTTAAGTAAAAGAAAAGCAGAAATTATGAAATCACAAATAGAATTTCTAGGAATACAAATAGATAAAAATGGAATAAAAATGCAAACCCATATAGTACAAAAAATAATTACTATTGATGAAAATATAGATACAAAAAGAAATTACAATCCTTTCTAGGATTAGTAAACCAGGTAAGAGAATATATACCAAAATTAGCAGAACATCTAAAACCATTACATAAAAAACTTTAAAAAGATGTAGAATATTATTTTGATAATAAAGATAAAGAACATATAAAAAATATCAAGAATCTATGTAAAAAATTACCAAAACTATATTTTCCTGATGAAAATAAAACATTTACTTATATTATTGAAACAGATTCGAGTGATCATAGATACGGAGGAGTTTTAAAATACAAATATGAAAAAGAAAAAATAGAACACCATTGTAGATATTATTCAGCATCTTATACAGAAGCACAAATAAAATGGGAGATAAATAGAAAAGAATTATTCGCATTATATAAATGTTTATTAGCATTTGAACCATATATTGTTTACAATAAATTTATTGTAAGAACAGATAACACACAAGTAAAACGGTGGATAACAAAAAAGTTAGATGATTCAGTTACGACAAAAGAAATAAGGAGATTAGTATTGAATATATTAAATTTTACATTTACAATTGAAGTAATTAAGACTGACAAGAATCTTGTTGCAGATTACCTATCAAGAAAAAGGAACACAAACTGAACCAGATACAACAGAAGAAATACTCAAAGCTATTACTACACTTTCTACGAAAGTAGATAGTATGAGTAAAGAATTACAAAATCTGAAAACTAAAAGTCAGCAGCATGACTATAAATATGCGGAGCTATGTCGATCGGAAGACACAAAAATTCCAGAGCTACAAGGAGATGATGGGAAACTCCAAAAAACCCATAACATTTGTTTAAATGCAGCTACAGCTAGCACATCTACAACAGGACAACCTACAAAAAAGGAGGAGACTAAAATAAAATACACAAATACAAACTTGAATAAGTTATTCTCAAAACCATATACTCCTCAAAGTACCCAGAAAGATATATTCATACCACCACAAGTAAATACCTACAAAGCCAGCCTAGATTCAGATAAACAAACATATAACCACATTACCCCAATGTATATAGAAAATATATACAAAGTACAGACTTTTCTTAACCAAAATCCTAGAGCCAAAAATACGAGAAACCCTGAACAAGACTACATAACCCAACATCTACAAGGATACAATAAACTAATTGCACAACCAGGAACGAATCCAAACCTAGTAGCAACTTGCTACAATTACGGACTAATAAGCACAGTATATACTATTACAGGAGACGAAGTAGCTAAAATACCTGAGCTACATAAGGCATTTCTGCAATATAAAAGAATAACAAAAGGAACTTTATTTTATATAAAGTTCTACTCAGCAACAACAGAGATACTATATGAAGAAATTAAACCTACAATACAAGTTATTAAAATAGGTTTAACTAGAGATATGATAATACCAGAAAAAATAGATACACAAGAAGAGATACAGAAGGTGGATATCCCAGATTTTTATGCAAACAAAAGAACTATTGGGATAGCTACTATATTAAATGAGTTATCAAACAACTACCTAAATGAAAATGCAATTTGGAGTTATTACAACAGGGATCAAACAATGATATACTCCAATTGTAAAGATATAAGAGCAGCAGATATGGAAGAAGTACGACAATGGATATTAAGTCTACTGAAGCCAGAACAAACACCTACAACAAGGGCTATCAGGAAAAATTTCATTTCTCAAGACTTGATGACCAGATATTGCAAACTAATTGGACAAAAGTATCCAGACCATCTATGTTCAAAATGCAACGGTGAAGATAACTATGTCCCGGGAGTACAACTAGAATAAACGAAGAAGAAGAAGATAAGGATAAAAAATATATGTAAATTAGTCATTGTCGGCCACATGTAAAAAGTAAAGGCCATTAAATAAAGTAGAAAATAGTATGTCGGCCATTTGGCCAAAGTTTATTTTGTTTTTTGTAAAAAGTCGTAAAGTAAATAGTGTCAGTATCCTATTCATGAATAGTAACCATGAATAGTAAGAGTCAAGTTACTGTGTAAATAGTAAGAGTCAAGTAACTGTGTAAATAGTAAAGGCCAATCGTCCTTCAGCAAGGATGAAAGGTCATTATGTATGTCTATATAAAGAGGCATTTGCCTTCATAAATAAAATCATCAGCTTTTCACTACTCTCTCCTCTTGTTTAACGCTTCCACCCCTCCATTGGTATCAGAGCTAGTTAATTAAATAACTATGGAAAACAAATCAATTATGTCGGAAGATCTACAAAAGCAGGTATACCATTTTATATTCATGAGTAGCTAAATTAATTTATTCCTGAAAATCTCTTATTAATTATAATTGTTTATCATGTTTAAATAATGTTATAATAACCATCTTTAGAAAGTTTGCTACAGAAATACTCTTTGAATAAGTATGCCCAGACTATGCCATCCTAAGGTTGAAACCAGTAGGCAGAGAAGGCCGTTTAGGGAGTAAACAAAGTTGAGGCGCTGTTAGGGTAACTAATCAAAGAAGAAAGCTGTAGTAGTGACCAGACGAGATGATTATTAAACCATTATTTTTGCATAATAAGCAAGTATAATTTATTAAGAGGTTGGAAGGAATAAAATTTTAGTGAAAAATGAAAATAATAAAAATGGAAACATACCTATTAGATGATGATGTTGATTATAAGATATTACTACTCTATATACTAAAAAATTTGAATACTGATATAAAAAGAGAAATTTATAATAAATTATTAACATATGAAATAATAGAAATAACAACCCAAGGTTGGACTGAGTTAACTATACAAAGTATACAGGATGAACTTCACTTTGACATATATGATTTATATGATGATATAGATATATTCAGAGATCAATGATAAATTACGAATATTTACAATATTGGGTAAAAACTATAGAAGATATAGATCTACATGAAAAATTACTAATAGAAAATTTATTTGGCTATCTAAGAACTCGAGAAGGTGAATATCTAGAATATATTATAACTAATGCTAATAAAATACAAAGATTAGGTCTACTTAAAAGAGAATATTATAGAAAGACATTTTATGAAGAATAATACAACACTAAGCAAAGAAACTAAAATAACAAAAACTAAGATAGACAAAAAAGTACGAAAAATATGGAAAAAATTAAAATCCTTATATATAGAATATCAATTATCACAACTAGTCAAAACAGATAATGATAAAAAAGATCAATTAATAAACATAATTTCAAAAACAGAATATAAATATGTCTGCTATTTGAAAAAACAGTATGAACAGAGAAATCTATAAACAACAATTAATAGAAGAAATAATGGAAAAAATAACTGAAAAAGAACAAGAGTTACAACATAGAAAAAGAAGGTTAGAAGAAAATATATTAGCAGAAGTATGTAATAAATCAATACTAGCATAAAGAAAAGATATATTAATGTTAGAATTAGAATTAGATTGTCTTGAATATGAGTTACAACATAATATAATACATAGATCATAATGAACAAAGAAGAGTTTGCAGTAGACGAAAAAACATATGAAAACCAAGATGGAATGATAATAAAAATAGTATTTTCAAATTTAGGAAGAAGGTACAAAAAAATAGGAAATAATTTATACTTAATGCTAGAAAAAGAAACAGCAAAATTAGAAGATAGTTTAACAGCTATGGTAAGAATAACAAAAGAAAATGAAGAAATAGATAAATCAAGAGAAATTGAACACAGTCCAGGGAAAGCATCTATCTATAGTGATAGTGATCCATCGCCTTGACTTGAGTCTCCACCACATCTATTTCCTGCCCGCTTGTAGCGGTTGGTTAGGCTAGGCCGGTTAGAACCTCTCCGCAGTTCTCGATTCTGATTGAACTAGGGAGGATCGGTATTGCTGGGGGAGATTGTTCTTCCTCAGCTGGCTTGTTAACCATGGCCTCTTGAAGGTTTCATTCTTTTACCAGCGGACTGCATGAGCAGAAAAATTCTTGAATCAAAAACGGGATTTTTCTCTCTCTCTCAATCGAGATTTTTCTCTCTTTCTCTCAATCTCTAAAACAAATTTCTCTTGATTTTTTCTATCTTGTGTTTTTGAAAATAAGACCTAAATAAACCTTACATATACCACATAATATTGGACTTATGGGCTAAAGTGGGTTGGTCCTAATAAGACTTTATTTATCCATATAGAAAGGGAAAAAGATCCTATACCCAACATAACAGGTACAAATCCTAGTTAAAGTGTGAAAGACCTCATTTGTTTGCACTTACTGGAAGTCTGAATCTTAATAATTCAGATTCTTCTCATTCAATGTGTTTGCTTTTTAGGACTGAATCTTAACTATTCAGCTTTAATTCATTAAATCTGTTTGTTTTATTTCCTTATTAGTCACTTAATGAGTGTGAATATGTCTAAATGAATCAGATTTGTAAACACTTTAACACCGTTCAGACTCAAAAATAAGAATCTCATCTTAATTCAATCACGTCACAAAAACTCATAAAAGTTATCTCTTATTTAATAAATATTAATAACATGCTTACTGTTATAATTTCCTTTGTTCCTATTAACTTAATATACATCTTTACTTTCATAAATTAATAAATATATTTGAATTGATAAGCACTTTCATAACATAATATTTTGCACGATTCCAGAAAATAAGAAAATATTAATTATTTGATCGATAACAATAACAAATGTCCATTATAAAATAAAATATTTTCATAAACACTATATTATTACTCTATATAAACTATTTTACCTTGCATTATATTAGATTCTCAAAAATTTTGAGTGCAAAGCACAGTCATATTAATGATGTAACTTAATGTTAAATTCTTAAAAGATAAACTATTTTACCTTGTTACAATAAAAATGTTCAAAATATTATTTTCGATAAAAAAAAATATTTTACTAAAAAGAGGTTTTTATAATATTTTATTGATATAACATTTAATTTCATATGTAGATTCAAATATTGCAAAAAACGGTCCCAACAATTCAATGTTCAGATTCAAAGACAACATCGTTATATTCATATGTTTATTCAGATTTACACATCTAGATCTTAATGCACATATTAATATTCAGATGTATATCCAGATTCAGATGCTTTAATAATAATAAAAATATATTAAGCCTAAGTGAATTATACGAACAACTTTAAGATATCGTGAATAACTTAAGCCAATTATTTATGGGGTGCTGACCCAAAATAATATTAACAAAACAGTTTGTGATGTCATTAACCATGGCTCATGGAATCTTGATTATTGGAGAGGTAGTTACACAATAATCAATCAGTGATTAGGAACACATAAGGAGGACCTGACTCATAATTTGATTCGGCCTTGTCCTTATCACTCTCAACACTCTCCCTCAATCTGGAAAGTGAGAATCTATTAAGAACTCCTAGCTTGGAGCTGATATGTTGAAGTTGCAATTTGTGAGTTCCTTAGTGAGTAGATCAACCGGTTGATCTTTTGTAGGAATGTACTTTGTAGACACCAAACCTTGTGTAATTTTATCTCTTATAAAGTGACATTCGATCTCAATGTGTTTAGTTCTTTCATGATAGACTGGATTGGCTGCAAGTTGTATAGCAGCTTTGTTATTAATATACATGTTGATAGGTAGTCAGACAATGTTGGGTTCCTTTATTAGACCTTTCAACCATATAATTTTTGTTACGGTGGTTGCAATGCTCGTGTATTCAACTTCAATTAAACGTCTAGAAACAGTTGTTTGTTTCTTTGATTTCTGAGAAACAAATGAACCCCCATATTGCACAAAGTAACTAGTTATTGAACTTCTTGTTAGAGGGCAGGAAGCCCAATCTTCATCACAATATGTAGTGATAGTATTTTCTGAATAACTAGAAAGTAGTAGACCTTGCCCTGGTTGATTTTTCACATATCTCATAATTCTTAATGTTGTATTGATATGAGATATCTTAGGTTGTTGTAGAAAATTGACTAAATATTTGGACTCCATAAGAAACATCAGGCCTTGTCATAGTTAAATAGAGTAGTTTGCCAACTATCCTTTGATAAGCTCCTATATCAGTTAGTGGATCATCTTCTGGCATCTGTGTCACCTCATCATACTTCTTAGTAGTAAGTTTTGAGTTAGTGTCAATTGGAGTTACGTTCCAGCTGGTTTAGCTGCACCTGGACTAGTTTCAGAAATAAATACTAGTTCATACTTTCTTGATGCATTAGAATACCCTTCTTTGATCTGACAAATTCAATCCCTAAGAAGTACCTTAACTCTCCCAAGTCTTTCATTTTGAAAGCTTGCTTCAACTGATTCTTTGCTTCTTCAATTAGGAGTAGACTACTTCCAGTGATCAACATGTCATCCACATAAATGAGAACAAGTGTCATGTTTGCTGCTGTCTTTTGTAAGAACAAGGAGTGATCATGTACATTTTGTTTGAACTACGATTTTTAGTAATGCTTGAGATAGTTTGACATTACACTGTCTTGGTACTTACTTTAGCTAACCCATAGAGGACCCAGACTCTTGAATCCCTAAGGAAGGTCCATGTAAATCTCATCAGGTAAGTCCCTTTGTAGGAAAGCATTGAACACATCCATCCGATGAATATGCTATTGCCTTTGAGCTTTAGTATTGTTCTCGCACTCTTTAATCATCACCATTAGTCTGAATTTCTACTTATAGCTAATACCTTTCTTTTGGCCATAACCTTTGGCTGTTAACCTTGCCTTATACCTCTCTATTTCTCATGTCCACTTATATTTAATCTTATAGATCCATTTGCAACCTATAAGAACCTTTCCCTTAGAAGAGTAACTACTTACCATGTATATTATTTTGTAATGCATCAATCTCAGATTGCATTTCATGCACCCACTTAGGATCAGAAATAACTTCTTTGTAGCTTGTAGGTTCTGTATTGGCAGGGACCTTAGACAAATATGTTTGAGAGGAATGGTTTACCTGGAGACAAATATGTTTGAGAGGAATGGTTTACCTGGTCATATATGATAGGTATTTCCAAAGAATATGAATATGTTTAGCATGGAGAGATAGAAGATCTTTCTGTGATGGTTTCTTACCCCTTGCAGATCTTATATTTTCTTCTTGTATCGCCAATGGACCAGGTACATATACCTGAGGATTGTCGGCTTATGCATACAACTACTCAGATAAAATTGATCCCTGAACTTGAGACTTGATCAACAATGGGCAATTGATGTAGTGAGATAGTGACAAAAGTTGGTTGTCCATCATTTAAACCAGTGAATTTGAATAGAGGTGTATGGTGTTGATTTTGTGTTCTGAAAGGAAATATATCTTTCTTGAATCACATCTCTATGTACAAAGAAAACATTAGAAGTTAGATCATATAAAAAATTAACCTTTTTGAGGCATAGCCTAAATGAACAACCATTCTAGACCTACTCTTCAGTTTATCAGTTTCTTGTATACTTTTAGCAAAACACAAACATCCTAATACTCTGAGATGTGATGTTGTAGGTTGTTTTCTAAATAGCTTTTCAAAAGGAGTTTTATTATTATAGCACGACTGGAAATTCTATTTATAAATGTAATGCAACTTGAACACATAAACCCTAAAATTTAATAAGAATTTTCCTTGAAATCTAATTGCTCTTGTAGGCTCAAGAATGTGTCTATGTTTCCTTTCAGTAATACCATTTTGCTAAGGGGTATTAGCACATGTAGTTTGATGTATAATGCCTAAAGAAGTAAACAATATGGTTGAGCACATATTGTTCATTTTTTTTTGAACCATTATCTGTTCTTATGCACTTAATAATTTTATCAAATTATGTTTTAACATGTACTATAAATTGTTAAATAATAGTAAGCACATCAGACTTTAGTTTCCGGAGAAAAATCCATGTATATCTAGACATATCATTTGCCACAATAAGAAAATATTTGTTTCCATCGTGGGTAGAGGTTTTATAAGGATCGGATAGATCCATGTGAACTAAATTAAAACATGCAGAACCTTTAGAGATGCTAACGGCGAAAGGTATCCTTGTTTGCTTAGCACAAGGACAAATAGTGTATTTATTAACGGCCTCAGTTATGCTACTTAAATATGATGGCAATATTTCCCTTAACACTAAAACAGATACATGCCCACATCTTCTTTGTCATAAGTCTATATTTAGTTTAGAATCTACTCTTAGTAATGGAATAAAACAACTAGCTGTAACGTTTACATCTCTTGAACTTGCATTGCTTGATAGTATGTATAGACCATTATCTTCTTTATCAATCATCTTCAGCTTCTCATGTGAGAGATCCTAAAATATACAGAATTGAGGGAAAAAAGTAGCAGAACAGTGCAGTTCCTCAGTGTGTTTAGATACTGAATAACATGTTAAATTGGAACCGTGGTACTTGAAAAACTCCAATTATCACATCATTCTTAGGTAGGAAACTTGAGTCAATAAACTCAATTAAGGAAACATCAACATTGTGCAACTGTACTTTCTTTGGCTAATCAGACTTGTAAACAATGGACTTCTTTAGAGAGCTCAGGTCTCCAACCATGTGGTTAGTCGCACATGTATCGATAATTCAACAAAAAGTAGAACTAATATTGGTAGTATAGTTGAAACAAGTGCTTGTACCTTATCCATGCACTACTAAATTATTTGAATGAACTGATTCTAGAGCTTTGTTTAGAAACTGGAGCAATTTTTGATATCGATCCTTTGATAGATGACAGGGTTCTAACTGACTTTCCCTTCATTTGAACACTGCCCATAGTCACTTGTAGTGAATTGAGAAGAATGGTATGTTGTAGTCAGATGTTTGCCTGAGACCTTGTACTTTCCATCATTGGATTACATGCAGCGTTAGGTTGTTTATTTTTGAACCTAAAATCTTGAGGATACCCTATTAACTTGTAACACTTATCTCTCGTGTAATACATAAGCTTGTAATAATCACAATACATATTCCCATTCTTCTTGAACTTCTGAGTATACCATTTTTTGGGTACATCGCCAACTCATACGCATGTTGTCCAAAACTGGGATTAGATCCTAATATTCTTGTTGTTGCCACTACTGATTGTCGACTCTTATCAAATATCATCATTTATATGCTTGATTTACTGATGGAAGTGGACTCATCAACAAGATCTGTGACCTTGCTTGTAAGTAAGAGTCATTCAACCCCATAAAAAACTGAAAAAATTTGAGTTTTTGTAGATGTACTGCATACTCTTTGGATCTGTTATACATTCACAGGATGTGGTAGGCACCACTACCTCAAATTCCTCCCACAACCCGTTCAATCTTGAGAAGTTAACAGACATAGAACTATTTCCTTGAGTTATAGTGATGCAAATTAAATGTTCTAGATCTATCTATCTTGTTAACCTTTCATATAGATCCTCCCAGATACTTTTAGCACACATTGGATACATGATGCTTCTAAGAAGCCCTTTCTCTACATAATTCATGATCCAAGATAATCTAACATCATTCACCCTTTCCCAGATATCTTCTAATCCTGGAAATTAAATTTATAATTTGGACATGATCCATCCACTAACCCCATTTTATTTCTTCCTAACAGGGCTATCTTCATTGACCTAAACCACATAGAATAATTTTCAGCACCAGTTAATTTAAAAGAAATGGTGTGGTTTCTACTTATATCAGATGAATGGAGAAGCAAGGGATGGTTATAATCATTTGCTGAAGTTGGATTTCCAATTCCAGTTCCTGAACTTGATTCTGCATTTGAACCAAAAATTGTTGTAGCATTTGTAGCGTTTGTCATTGTGTTTCTTTGCACACTTGCGATCGATCATTCTTAGCAGAATTATTGATTGATTTATTCAAATAGGAATACCAGTTGATAAATCTCTGATACAATATAATTTTATAAAAATGACGAAGAAAAAGATGAAGATTAGAGAGAGGAAGAATGGAAGATAGAGATGGAGGAGTAACTGACTTTTTTGTTATTTCAAACTCATAGTGGTTACATTGTAGATCTCCTCTTTATATTAGCTGTGATATCTAATCACAATTAGTTATCCTAACCGACATTGTCACTAACCAACTAATTATTAGAAAGTTAGTTACAAAATAATCAATCAGAGATTAGGAACTCATAAGAAGGACCTGGTTCATACATTTGATTCTGCCTTATCCTTATCACTCTCAACAAACCCAAGAAAATATAGTAGACAATCTACCTACTACTTGGAAGGAACGGTTGTTGAAATTGGTGCTAGCTAATTCATCAAAAATTAATTAAAGAGTTACACAGTCTCTAAAAGTTTTGTACTTTAGAACTGTTCTGGCTACCTGGTGGAATTGAAGTTAAGCTTTCCTCGTAAACTATAACACTCAAACTTCCGGGAGAACCATGTAAAATATGTTCCTTTTCTTCATTGGAATTAATATCATATGAAATAAGATGTCCATTTTTGCTTTGAAAAAGCAATATACTATTCTTCCAAACATCTAGCGGTGATTCAACAGGAACAACTCTGATTGTGTTTTTCAATATCCATGACTTGCTTACACCGTACTCCTCCATCACCCAAACATGCACTTTATCATTTATTAGATCAGTAGGAGAAATTGGGTTAGGGTAAGAAATCAATGTGAGACACCCCCTTAATATTACAAGACCATAATATTGCTTATGGGTTAGATTATTACAAACATCTGGAATATTAATATTACGAAAAATCTCAGTGCACATGTCAAAACAAAGAATAATCATCGACATATCTATGGTTGCAAACCAATGAACCACTTCATTGTATAACATCTCAGCACAAGGTACCCAATAAATGAATGGCAAATTTACATGCTCCACTTCTCTCCAACAATCCATGCTAAAATCATAAACATCTATTTTAGTTTCTTTAGGACCAGGATAACCATCCCAAGGATTCCAAAATACTTCACAAATCCTAACAATTTTATAGTATTTTGAAATGGAGTCGAAGCCAAATCCAATTCCTTCAACGGAACGATGAAAACCTTGTGGACAACCAAAAGGGCTAGGTGGGATCAATCTGAAATTTCTAGTTGCTGGATTGAATATGATTATGGTTGTCAAATCTGTTAATACAATCAAACCATGACAAGGACCAAGAAGTGGATAAAAAGTAGCATGAAAATTGGAGGACATAGATGTTACATTTATATCTGGAAAAAGAGGGTTAAAGCCATCATCATCATCACCGGAAAGAAAAGACAAAATACTTAAAAATTCATTTGGTTCTTCTTTGATGGAATGCTTGAAGAGAATCAATTCATGCTGTATGGTTGTTTGGTAGTTGAGATGAAGATGTATAAATGTGGTGGATTGTATGAGAGTGTACCATCTTTTAGAGATGCATTTTAATCGTATGAGGGATTTCACTGGAAATCTTACTAGTATATTATTCACCAAATCCTCCCCCAATTTCTTTATTATTCCATTCACCATTGATCCTTTATTCTCATGAATACCCACTGAATTGCATGATTGATTGTATAGTAACAACGTAAGTGCCTTGAAAGACTATTTTTCATCAC
Organism: Solanum neorickii; assembly: GCA_027704865.1. Lineage (NCBI taxonomy): Eukaryota > Viridiplantae > Streptophyta > Magnoliopsida > Solanales > Solanaceae > Solanum > Solanum neorickii. The sequence continues at coordinate 51,955,056 of JAKWJC010000363.1, read as the reverse complement.
ATGTTTAGCACTTTAACAAACAAAGTTTTCAAACGTCCAATTTTGTGATTTGGAGTGTTCCACGGAGAATAAAACTAAAACAAATTTAGAGGTATAATAATAACTATATATGAAAGTCGCATTTACTATTATATATCATACAAAGTCTTTCAAAATAAGCACACCATATTACTCCCTCTGGGCTCTATCTGTTTAAATTTATGTAACTAGTTATATATATATTATGTGGAGACCCAAATTGTCACCTTCTTTAATCATAGTTGTTGTTAAATTCTTTTTAAATAATTGAATTGTTAAATATGCTCATTAAATACGTTTTATGTAGTTTCTAAAACTGAAAATCTTATTTCAAAAAAACTAAAGACATGCTCTATGTCCAAATTCACATAAAATTTTACTAGTTTGATCCTAGTAATTAGATGCGACGGAAAAATTGAAATGAAAGAATAAATTTATGTGATTATTGTTCATCTTGTTGTTAAAAAAATTGGACAGATATTTCAAATGTAACTATTGTCAAATTTGTGTGTACCCGAGATACGACTACATCATTTATTTGTTCTGAAAAATTTAATAGGATATGGGTTCATATTTCTTTTGGATTTAGTATTTGCATCCAAATTTGTAGAATCAAATTGTACTCATGTAAATTTTGGTTGCTTTTATATTTGTTCGCAACAAATTTTCGTAATCGCGGAAAATCGACTGCAAGCAAAATAAATAAAAGAAAAAAAAATCTGATCTTATTAGTGAATCCTTGTGAATACAATTTCGTTGTTCTCTTGATTCTCTCTCCTAAGTTTATCCGTGATTCGAGGGCCTTCAGTAGCGTATTTATCGAATGTAGGATGATGTAGAACTCCTTGAAATGTTGTCGATCTCCGGGACGTCAGAAAGCGCTTCGTCGTTGTAAGTCGATCTCCGGGAAGAACTCTGTCGATCACTCCTTCGAAGAACTATTGATGTTGATGTTGTAGCTTTCTCCAATTTGTTGAATGCATGTTCAAGAATTTTTCTTCTTTTTTCTTGAATGTCATGTTCATCCCCTATTTATAGTTGTAGAGAGTGGACAAGGTTGCATATGATTGGCCAAAGAATGTCATTTTGACACTTGGCGTGCTGTAATTGGTTCTTGCATTTGACTGGGACTAACACCTCATTTGGACACGTGACATCACCTTGTTGGTTTCGGATGCCTAGTCACTGTGACACGTGGCATGAGTTGGGCTTCAAGGAGAAATGGACCTTGGATTTGAACTTAATAAAATGGACTCATTTATTTGTAAAACCCAAATTAATCATTCAGCCCAAATGAACATGGATTTAATTCAGATTTTGTATAAATTTGATCCAATAAAATTTATGTGTCTACAAATGCCCCTTACTTCAAGACTTGTCGATATTTAGACTTGCCCATGTTTTCAACAAGACTTGAAGTATTCATGAATGTGTTTTCATTTTTTTTGAGACTTGTCAACGTGTAGGCTTGTCGAATTTGACGACGAGAGTTGAAGTCTTCATGAATGTGTATTCATTTTTTTGAGATTTCTCTACGTGTAGGCTTGCCGAATTTAACGATGAGAGTTGAAGTCTTCATGAATGTGTATTCATTTTTTTAGACTTCTCTACGTGTAGGCTTGCCGAGTTTGACGATGAGATTTGAAGTCTTCATGAATGTGTATTCAATTTTTTTAGACTTCTCGACATGTAGGCTTGCCGAATTTGACGACTAGAGTTGGGTCTTCATGAATGCATTGTTGAGACTTCAAGAGTAGTTGTATTTGTCGTTGTATTCTAACTAAGCCACCACCAATGATTTGCTTGTAGTGATCTCAATTAATTTTTTTAACCTTCTTGCTCGACAACCACATGGACCTTCTATACCGATTTCAAATAGATAGATCTAGTGAGTAGCAACATTACTATTTTCCTGATCTTTCTTGCAAGGTGGAAAAAAAGATCAAGAAAATTGATTGTATTTTGTTACAAAATAAAGAATATAAACTTTCCTTTATCCAAGTCAATGAAGATAATATTCTTTCCTTAACTCTTTGGTTTATCCTTCCATATTGGTATGACTACAAAATGGACATGAATATTCCGATCCAAATCAAATTTTTAGTTTCCAATTTCACCTTATTATGCCACATAGGAGAATTAGAAATCCTACACAAGAATCTCTATAAAATCCCTTCCAATGCATAAAAAATCATCACATAAAATTCTAAATGCTTCAAGCAAGTTAGCCGAGTGTATTGAACTCTTAAAGTGTGGCGTCTTCCTTTCAAATCGATAGACGTAACTTTTCTCATATCTCGAAAGAAACTTCAAGCAAAGTGTTCTTGCTACTTTCTCAGGTAAGTTAGGATTTTTTTTCCAGCAGTAACCCGTTTTTATGCTTCAGCTTTGCGCGCCTGTAGTGTAAAATTCATATCTAATTGTATAAAACTCGAAATTTCAAGACATTTGATTTTTCCGAAATAAGAAACACGGGGCTATAACGTGGAAAAAAAATTGCAGCCATACTTTTAATCCATTTCTACAGTTTTCATCTTCAATGTTGGACCTGCTTGAGATTGACAAATTTGCGCGTCCGTAGTATAAAATTCATTTCTAATTGTAGAAAATTCAAAAAACCAAGCCTTTTGTTTTTTCCAAAACTAGAAACATGGAACTACGACATATAAAATATTTATAGCCAAATTCTTTTTCAATTTCTATAGTTTTAATCTTCAAGTTTGTACCCGTTTGTGATTGACAGATTTGCACGTCCATTTCTAATAATAGAAAAATTGAAATGGCAAGCCTTTTATTTTCCCGATACTAGAAGCATGGAACTGCGATATGTTTTTATCCAAATTCCTTGTCAATTTCAACAGTTTTAATTTTCAAGGTTGAACTCATTTCTGATGGTGAGCTCTTTTTGTCCCAATTGTGTTTTCACCGATGTAACCACTTTTTTTTTCATTTTTTTTTCCAGAGCCTCAGTGTGCGATCTTGGTTTCCAGAAGCGGCAATGGACTTTAGTGATCGAGATGCGCCATACCCTGGTATAATCATTTAAAATTTATTAAACATAAATTTATAAAATGATTCGGATTATATTGAATTCATAAATATATTGATCCAAATAAATATTGTGGATTGATATAAATGAGTTAAATATTTAAGTCCAATAAATATGGATTTAATTAAGTCTAAATTAATTGATTTTTGCTACATTAGATGAACCCAATTTATTAAACCCAATCCCATTTCATTCTAGAGCCCATCTTGGCGCCACGTTGCAGATGATGTGGCATGCCAAGTCAAATAAGAAAACCAATAAAATCATGACATGTGTCAAAGATGACAAGCCCGCTCCATAAAGCCCATATGCCATGTCACTTAAATCTGATTGGCTGAACGGAACCCTATTCCAACCGCAACTCCTCTATTCTAAAACTATAAATAGGGGTCCTCATAATTCAGAAAAGAGACAGAAAATTCTAAACAAGAAGCTAGAGAAACTCCGTGGTACAAACGCCATTTAATTCTCTACAAAGCTACAAGTTTAAGAATTCAAGTTCAAGAACAATCAAGATAAAGACCACCGAATTCAAGAACAAGCTCGAAGCCCTTGAATTCAAATAGAAGTCAAGATCAAGAAAAAGTTCAAGTTCAAGTTCATCATAGATTCAAGAACAAGCTTTAAAGCCATTGAATTTATATTTGAAAAGGCAAATTCAGAGGAATTATAGAGATTGTAACACTCACACTTGAAATAATAAAACGATTGTTGTTGTAATTTTCCGTTCCTGATTATTGTTTTCTCGATGCAATATTTCATGCGAATTTCATTCTAGTGGACACTTGTACATCTTGGCTGCAACTGATTACTTTTCAAGATGGGCTGAAGATGTCGCTCTTAAAGAGGTAAAGAAAGATAATGTTGCAAATTTTATTCGATTAAATATTATCTATCGCTTCGTCATCCCCCGCTATATAATAACAGAAAAAGGCAAACCATTTGATAACAAGTTAATGAACAAGATTTGTGATCTTTTTGACTTTAAGCAGCGTAAATCTTCTATGTACCATGCTGCCGCTAATGGTCTTGCTGAAGCATTCAATAAGACACTATGCAACTTGCTCAAGAAAGATGTCTCCAAATCCAAACGGGATTGGCATGAAATAATGGAAGAAGCTTTGTGGGCATATAGTACAACATATCGCACACCAACTCAAACAACTCCATATTCACTTGCTTTTGGAGTTGAAGCAGTCCTGCCACTCGAGCATCAAATACCCTCCTTAAGACTTGCTATTCAAGAAGGGCTCGCTGAGGAAGAAAATGCTCGATTGCGTCTTGCTTAATTAGAAGCACTTGATGAAAAGAGGTTAGACCTTGAGTTTATTTTCAAGGGTGGAGCGTTACACGGTATTCTAGTAAAGCTTCAAGTTAGTTAAGCATTCGGGACCTTGTAATACCTTGAGTTTGTTTTCAAGGCGGGAGCGTTACACGGTATTGTAGTAAAGATTCAAGTTGGTTAAGCATTCCGGACTTTGTAACACCTTGAGTTTATTTTCAAGGCGTGAGCATTACACGGTATTCTAGTAAAGCTTCAAGTTGGATAAGCATTCAAGATCTTGTAACACCTTGAGTTTATTTTCAAGGCGGGAGCATTACACGGTATTCTAGTAAAGCTGCACGGTTAAAAACTCGGGACCTTGTAACACCTTGAGTTTGTTTTCTAGGCGGGAGCGTTACACGACATTCTTGTAAAATTTCAAATTAGTTAAGCATTCAGAGCCATGGAACACCTTGAGAGTATTATTTATTTATTTCGGCATGGACATTAAGCACATTTTTATGTGATAAATTCTTCCATTATGTAGCCTCCAAATATAAAATTTCTTTTGCTGATCTACCAAAAAAGAAAAAGGAAATACAAGTGAAGGAGATATTGTTACCCGTCAAGATGTTTGAGACTCGGAAGGTATTAAATCTTGAATCTTGGATGTGTTGTATACCTTTATGTCTAGATTCGGAATCATCAAGTGGATTGTGATTTCGTTGTTTCTACGTCAAGACACGAGATTTTTAGTAAGTCACACAAATCTGAAAATTTTTAGCATTGCAGAATCTAGAGCTAACTTCAAAAAATCATCTAGAAAGATTCTGAAGGTATTAAGTTTTGAATTTTAGATATCGAAAAGTCTAGTTTCTAAAAAATCAAACGGTTCATGACTTTGATTTTTCTATAATGAGATATGAATTTTCTACGACGAACATGTAAGACTGTAAGAAAGTGACGAATTTTTAGCATGACAGAATCTAGAGCTAACTTCAAAATATACTCTAGAAAGATTATAAAGGTATTAAATTTTGAATTTTGGATATGTTAGAGATCAAAAAGTCTAGTTTTTGAAAAAATAAAATTGTTCATGATTTTGATTTTTCTACGATGAGATATGAATTTTTCATGACGAACATGTCAGGTTGTAAAAAAAAGTTACAAATTTTCAGCATGACAGAAAAAAATCATCTAGAAAGATTTTGAAGGCATTAAATTTTAAATTTCGGGTATTTTAGAGATCGAAAAATCTAATTTCTGAAAAATTAAACGGTTCATAATTTTGATTTTTCTACAATGAGATATGAATTTTCTACGACGGACATGTCAAGCTGTTAAAAAGTGACGAAAATAAATAAAAAAGGAGGAAAATTACCTTGAATATGCCCTTTTCGTCGTAGGCTCACAATCGGTAACTGAAGATAAAATTATGGAGACAATGTATGTATTTATAGATGTCATGTGGTGGGATAGAATCCTTCTATATATATATATATATATATACAAGGATAAAATTGAGTAGGATTACAATTGTTAATTCAATTATAATTCATTTTTAACTAATGTAAATTTATTAACCGGTTAATGCTTCAAGCTTAGACCTTAACAAAAAATCATCATCTGTGAAGGATATTGTAGCACAACATGGGGAAACTTTTTCATTAGTTTGATGTTCTTGTGTTATTGTTGGATTATGCTCACCTTCGTTTCCCTTTGTTTCGTCTGTGCTGGAAATAACATATGTTGCACCAATTTGACTACCGTAAATGAATATTTTAGGAAAGAATTCATCCAATGTAATGGGCCTTCTAACCATCTGCGATGAAGAACCATTTATCTTTCGAATAGAACAAGGCTTGACAATTTTTTATGGTTGTAGTTTATCCACATCGCTCCTTGTCGCTCTTGTCTTAGGAAGTTTTATCCTAAGAACTACTTGATGTCTCCGCTTCTTACGAGTAACCAAAGTCCAAGCATCAACTTCATTTTCCTTGTGGTTGTCTATCTTTCGTGATCCCTCAAGAGTTTTCCGTGGAACATCAACTTCAACGGGCGCTAAAATTCCAAATTACAAAAAGGTGGTGTTTGGAATAGATGATGACCTTGATCACTTCTTTTGGTTTGGTGCTACACTAGCATGATTTGCCTCCGCTGTTTCATCTTGGTCAATGATGATTTTTCCTTCACTTACCACCCTCATGATCTTCTCCTTCAAGATAAAGCATTTACTTGTCGGGTGGCCAAGGACGCGATGGAACTTGCAATATCTAGGATCACCAACCTTATTGATGTCTTTAGCCTCTTTGACTCAGGAAGATCAATAAACTTCTTAGCCAGTAATTCTTCAAGATCATAGGTACATCTGAATCTAGAAATGGGTAGATCTTTGCCTCTAACTCCCTCAAGGTTGGCGTCGCCTCTTTTCCCTTAGATATTGACTTCGGGATTCTTCCTCTTTTTGTTTACTCTTGGTGGTGACCTTTACAGAAGTTGCTTTCACCGCCATACATTCCTTAGTTTGGATCTTTAAAGTCATACCTTTCTTGAACTATTTCTTTTCCTTCCCACGATTTGCGATGCTCAACTCCATGTCATGCGCTCGTGTAGCAAGTTCTTCAAAAATTCACGGTTTGATTCCATGTAGTATGTCTAAAAGTCCCAATGCATACCTGAATGGACATTTCCACAGCAGATATTTTAGAAAGACGATCTTTGCAGTCTAGGCTCAATGATCTCCAACGATTGATGTAATCCACCACAGGCTCATCCTTTCTTTGCTTAGTGCCAGTCAACTCTATCATGCTTACGATTCGGCAGAATCTGTAGAAACGATGGAGAAATTCATTCTAAATTTGCTCCCAACTATCAATGGACTCATGTTATAGGTCGATATACCAGTCGAAGGCATTCCCTTTCAGCGAACGAACAAATTGTTTTACCAAAAAGTCGCCATGTGTTCCAGCATTGCTACAAGTTTCAACAAAGTAGGAAATATGCTGCCTTGGGTTCCCTTTGCCATCAAAATAATGTAGCCTTGTTTGTTGATAATTTGTTGTCATTGATAGACAATCAGTCCTTCTTGTATATGGCTTGAAGTAATACAAGGAACTCTGTGGTGTTCCACCATATTCAGACCTGATAGTGTTCGTTATCATGTCTTGTAGCTGTTGGACAGATAGTGCAGCAACTGAAGCAGATTGTTTCTCCTTTTGAAACTTGGACTTTGATAGAGATTCCTCAACATCCTTGTTTCGTTGATCAAAACCAGTTTGACAAGTGAGAACGTGACTTGACTCTCCAGGCGTAAAAGCCTCCAACTTTTTCATAAGTTGAGCAATAAAAGATTTTTGTCATCAACAAATTTTTTCAAGGCCTCAATAGTTGCTCCATCATCGCAAAATTTTCGTCTATGTCAGTTGAGTAAGCCATCAAAGAATTGACATTCATTGAAGTTGGAGAATCCATTGAATCTTCGGAATCAACCAAAGTTGGAGCCAATTTGAGAAGATTCTCCGAAGAATATAGACGCAAGATTTTGCCTAGGTGTCGCACTTACGACCATCGTATGAGAGTTTTTGCTTTTCATAGCCTCCAAAAAAGTGAAGTATTCATATCCATCTAGCCCACTGTTTTGAACTTACGCTGAGTAATTGGGCCAACATGACTGAGACCAGATGACACGACATCGGTAGACTCCTTGTTAGAAAAATTACAACTCTTTCTGAACGCCATTGCAGTAGTAGCCTTTGTAGTTTCTGATTTGTAAGAGAAAGAGATGAAGAGCAGAATCGATCCTACTGGGCGTGCCAAATTTGTTCGCAATAAATTTTCTTAATCGCGGAAAATCGACTGCAAGCAAAATAAATAAAAGAAAAAAATGTGATTTTATTAATGAATCATTGTGAGTACTATTCCGTTGTGAGTACAATTTTGTTTTTCTCTTGATTCACTCTCCTAAGTTTATATGTGATTCGAGGGCCTTCAGCAGTGTATTTATCGAATGTAGGATGATGTAGATCTCTTTGAGATGTTGTCGATCTCCGGAACGTCGGAAAGTGCTTCATCGTTGTAAGACGATCTCCGGGAAGAACTCCGTTGGTCAACTCCTTCGAAGAACTATTGATATTGATGTTATAGCTTTCTCCAATTTGTTGAATGCTTGTTCAAGAGTTTTTCTTCTTTTTTCTTGAATGTCATGTCCATCTCCTATTTATAGTTGTAGAGAGTGGACAAGGTTGGATATGATTGGCAAAAGGATGTCATTTTTATACTTGACATGTTGTAATTGATTCTTGCACTTGATTGGGAGTAACACCTCATTTGGACACGTGGCGTCACCTTGTTGGTTTAGGATGCCTAGTCACTGTGACACGTGGCATGAGTTTGGGCTTCAAGGTGAAATGGACCTTGGATTTGAACTTAATAAAATGGACTCATTTATTTGTAAGCGCAAATTAATCATTCAGCCCAAATGAACATGGATTCAGTTCAAATTTTGTATGAATTTGATCCAATACAATATATATGTCTACAATATTCATAAACTAATTTAGACTATTCATGATCTTTGGAAAATGTTATTGGGAGGGGTCCATACGGAAGGGTTAATTAGTTTCTTAGTTCATTAGCTTATCCTCCTCCAAACCTTACCTATAATGTGTAAGCACGCCATCATGAAAGTAGAAAAATGAGTCCTTTTAAACATTTATTGAGGTTATACTATAATAAATATCATATCTAGCTACGGACATGCAAAAATTATCAATAGTTGTTATTTTTTTGTGACAAAAGTTACATGCGAACAAAAAAAATCCCCTTGAGATGTCCTCCAAAATATGAGTTGATGCCATTTATTGACTACTGTTAATGTGACATTTTAATATTAATGTCACATTATGCATCATGTTATGTCCATTGATGGACATTATATTGTGTCTCTTTATTGTCATCAATTGTGAAAGAAAGTGGTCATTAGTTGTTAGTAACTTACGTAACTATCAACTCTTCATTTCACCATTATTCGGCCTAATTATTCTTGTAATTTATGTAACCTTTGGGCCATTCATTTACTCAATTTACTACCCACTATCTTGTAATTCATTTCAAGGAAGAATTTCTCACCTATAAATGGCGTGGTCTTACTTTGGGTTGATGATAATAAGAGATGTACAAGAAAATATAGAGTGAAAAAGATGAGTAGTATTGTATTGTGTTTACATTTAGATTGAGATAGTGTAGTGAAAGAGAGAGTTGAGACTTAAAAATATATATATTCTAAGTCTTCAATTATATCCACTATGTAAAAGAGGCGATCAATGTGTTGAAGGAATGTGTTCTTATGTGGAGTTTCGGACTCTTCAACTAATCCGGAGTTGCTTGAGTTGTACGACATTGTTGGGTTGTTATATAATGGAAGGAACAAGTCAAGAGATATATTGCTAGATCAGTGTAAATTATGTGACAGTGAACTTGAATCTCCTTAAATAGATTGAGATATTACGCCTCAGCCTAAATATTTATTTATTCATTTTTATCAATTTATTTTTTAATCATAGTTTATTATATTTATGATATATTACACCAAAAATTACCATTAATTACAAAATCAAAGAATCATTGACATGGTTATATCATTAGTGATGTACCAATTGGTGATAAACTAGTTTAAGTAACTCATTAGAAAGTTGGACGAAAAATAATGTTTTTCATAAAAATCATGTTGATACATTATATCAAGCTAAGTGGGGTTGTCTTTGAAAACATTCCCTATACCAATGCAATTATTGGACGCTTCATATATTTCTAACCTTATTGTTCCGCCGGAGATGGCCAATCCAGCTATTTCAGTCAAATTCATTGTCTGATCAGGGATCTCCCCTTTTTTATACTCCTTTTTCTATTCTTTCTCACGAGGTTAATTGGTAGAGGAACACTCTCAAAATTTAATTTGAGAAATAACCACTTAATTTATTTTTGATTTAATTTTTAAGGTTAGGGTTTGAAAAAGAGAAAAAGTGGAGTTGGGTTGTGGGGATGAACCTTTTCATTTTTAACAACTTGGCCATAAAAATACAAGTAAATAAAATATCATTTTAATACCAACACTTTAACGTTAAATAAATTCATTCCTCCAAAAATTAAATTACAATACCAAGAAATATAAAAAAATATTTAATAATGTAGGTAAACATTTTATGAGAAAACCTCAGAACTTGTGAACTCTTCTCTTCCATAAACCTTCTTTATCGAAATCATTAACAGCCATAAAACTGATCTCTCTCCAACAAAACTTCCACCTTCCATTATTGGAAACATAAAGAAAAACGAGAACCTTCAATTGTTCCTGAAAAACGAAGTGGAGTGTGTCTTTTTTTTTTTCATCGATCTTCTTCCCCAAGTTAAGTTGAGCCTTTTTCAATCTTCTTCACAAGTTCAGTTGGATTTATATCAATAATTTTCATCTCAAGTAAGTATAATCGTGTTTTCAATACCTTTTAGCTTATTTGATTTTTTGATTGGAATACTGTATATTCTCTTGACTCTGTCTCTTGTTCATTGTATTTTATTCCGTTGTATATGCTCATCTTAATTTGTGTAATATATGTTCTTCAATTGTTTGTTCTATACTATTCTTATTTTCCTGCCATTTATGGTACTTTTATCTTTGGAACTACGTCGGCCATGCCTAAAAATATCACTTGTTGGTACTCATATTTCACTTTTTGCATCATGCAGAATATAGTATAACTTCACTCTGTTTATTTAGGCCTCGTGCGGAGCAATATTTTAGATTTTGAGAGTGGGTGAGCTCCTTCATTTTCAATTAGTGAATACTAGTCTTTATTTTGCATATGAAAGACAATTTTTTATATATTTTTATTTGTAATATTTTGTACGCCTATTTTAATTACACACTCGACTACTGAGTGATGTTTAGTCTTAGGGTTAACTTTTACATGTATATATGTTTTCTTCTCCTCCTATTTTTTTTTTATTTTTTCCCCGTTCCCTTTTTCTTCTTCGTGATAGTCCATTACTCATGGTCCCGGGTTAAGGGTTTGACTTTGCTATATTTGTGCTTAGTCAGTGCCACGATAGTCACACTCTTTTATGTTTGTTGAATATAATTATATATAGACCATCATTAGCAAATTATTTCCGTTATTTTCTTTTCTCCATTTCAACACTTTTATCAAGGTTTTTGTTGAAATCTCTTCATTTTGAACCACTTTAATCCTATACATAAAAAATACAACCAAGCATAAGCAATATACTTAGTACTCAAAATGTTATAATAGTGCTAAAATATGATGCATTTTATAAAATCAAGCTCATGGTAATATAAATATAAAGAGAAGAGAAAAGACATAGAGATGAAGATGAGAAATTTCTTCTATTCAAGTGTCTCTTTCAAATGGTGAGTGATATCTCTATTTATAGTGTTGAGATATCACTCCCAAAGGTCACCAAACAAATAAGTACATAGTTATCCACAATGGATCATATCATCTTTAAATATACATACATGAATTCAAGTAATTCATGAATATATACAATGGACAAACCACTTAAATTAGTTCAATGGATTTATAACACTCCCCTTTGGATGTCCATAGATAATGTGCCTTGTCTAAACCTTACTAGGAAAAATCCATGAAAAAAAATTCTAGTATAGGAAAAAGTGTACACATATCTTTTGATACGCAGTATTTGTTGCCTCTTTAAAAACATTGTCAGAAAAACCCAACGGGACAAAACCTCGGTCAAGGGAAAAAGAGCGCAATACGTATCATACTGATACTTCCCCTTATTAAAACATCACTTAATTTCTTGCGATGATGTCTCCAATGTTATACACCAGCTTCTCAAATATTAATATTGACAGTGTCTTTGTGATCAAATCACCTTCGTGAAGATGTTGCATCGTTGAACTCATCTTGATATATCATTTTCTGATTTGATGAATATGACGAGATTTTGAACTTAGCTGAATTTGAATATCATTTTATTTTTCATGACTCGTTGTTACAAGTAAATTTTGTCATTCAGCTTGTTCACATCAATAATCATCTTGTGGACATTTTCATTTGCAGTTGATTATCTTCGTACATTATGGTTGGTAAATTCTTTTTCAAAGAAAAACCACATATTTCCTAAATATGGTGTGTCAGATCTCAACCAGACACGCTCTCGACTTTCTTCATGGAAGAATTTTATTTTTGCATGGTTTGAAGAAGTGATCAACTATATTTTCTTCACTGATAGTCAAGATATTATTGTGCCTCCACATGCAAACAAACAGTGTGCTTAAGATCTAGTCTTATGCGGATCGGATAAATATTTTGAATCTGCATAACCCAATCAATTATGCCTTGAATTCTTCGGAGTAGAATAAACTCATAACTATGGTCCTTCGAGGATATTCAAGTATGTGCTCAACACCATTTCATTGTCCTTTTATTGGGAAGGAACTGAATCTTGCCAGTAAATTTACTTTTCATAAAAATTCAAGGACAATTACAATCATAATTTTTGTACCCTTTTCTTCTTTGATTATTTCAATCCATATAAGGGTTCTTGAAATTTTATTGAAAAAGTTTCCTTCAAACTTTTATATACCTTCAGACACCTCGATTGCTTCAAAGATTTTCATATAACCTTCATTTTCTAGCTAGACATGACAATTATTCATCATATGCATTCAAGTTTTTCATATGAAGCTAGATCAAAACAAACCTCATTGCATCCACCATAGGAAAAAACATCTCCAATAATGTCAGAATTTTTGCGACAAATCTTTATGCCCCAAGGCACAAGCCGTACTTTATATCTTACGATTTTACTATCGCATAATAATTAGTTTGTACCCCGCTGACATTATACCTTGATTTATGGACGATCAGTCCAAAATATCACTTTTCTAAGCGAAACAAAATCTACTTAAATTATGCATGTTACTTGACCAATCATTTTTCTGTCCACACTCTATGAGAGATTTGAATTCAAGATCCTCGTCACAATTTATTTCATTGAGTGCTACCTCATATCAAAGATATTGTCGACGGTTATGTGATATCTATTCCAACATGACATAACTTATTTAGATCTCTTTATTTTTCATCATTTTTAAGTACCTCAACCTTTTCCAAGGTTTTTGTGAAGTGTTATGTCGTGGTGTTCTGTTATAGCACTTGCCTCATTATCATGACCATATTGATCATTTTCTCCTTTCCTTCTTCAAGGAATTTTATATTTGGAACCGACTGGTCTATTATACTTTCGGCGTATCATAAACTCTGTCCTTCAAGGATTTCTCATTGGAGCATTTGCAGCTGAATTATATCATAGGGTCATTACATTCATCCGACAATTGATTTGCAACATTATGCAAATGATTTATCACTTTAACTTCAAGTTCACATATTTATTTAACGAGGATCTAGATAATTCATGATTAACCTCACATAATTTTCAGCTGTCAATCATCGCCCCCCTAATGTTAGAAATTATAACATTCATCCCAACCTTATTTAAAAATTCATCTTTGTGCATGGTGAAAAAATTAAAATCATAATCACACATTCAATATTTTAGATGAAAATTATTTGGTTCCTGACCCTGAATCAATTTTAATGGAGAAATTTTGTTGGCTTGATGCATACATGTGTTGCTACATGTTATATAAAATTATCTCACACCAAATCTTATTTGGGAGTTTTGTTCTCATAACCATGATTTAGCTATAATTGGAAGCATACAATTTATTCTAAATCAACCAACATTATTAATATGATTTCATAGTTTGAATCTGTGCATTTAATTTAACAATTCGAGCACACAACCTTAAAAATACAAATTTGTAAGTTGACAACAAAGAACATGTGACCATCACATAGATGCATCTATCATATTGTTGCAAATTCACATGGAAGATGAATGGACCCATATTCACTTTTTTATATGTTTCAAAATTTTTAGGAAGTTACAATTTCAACCTTAGCTAGCACAATAATTATTTTATCAAGAGAACAATCAACATAAGAGAATTTTTGAAGAATCTTTTATTTCTTCATCATATAAGCCACATGAGTTCTCAATTATATTTGCATCACATTCAAATCAGAATGGTCAACCTGTCGTGCCAACTGATCTTTATTTCGGTACACTCATTTTTTTTTTTGCATGTGATTTCATTAGTATGTCCATGTTTGTGCGAAATAAACAAGAAGAAAAGTGAGGTAGTGTTTTACATAAATATTTATAACCCACTTGGATTACAGTAGTCTAAAGATATTAAGTCTTTTCATAATTCAGTCTCAATATTTATTTTTTCAACGCATTGAAAACTTAAAAAGTTTCTTTTGAGACTTACTACAACTCCATTATTATCTCTCTCGTAATAATACAACTCATTAGATCTTGCAATTAATTTTGTGTACTATCGCATATTCCATGACATCATCCATATGGTGAACATCTCCTCAGAAGAAATTATATTATTATTGTCATGGTCAAAATTATTACGAGCAAAACATATTTCTTGTTCTACTTTTGTTGTATCATCGGTACACAACCAATGAAAAATTTGTATGGAAACACAATAATATTATTGTGGTTATGATACAAACTTTATAGGCAAGAGTTTTTATTTATTTTTTTCCTTTTGGTAGTTCACAAATAACATACCATAATGTTTATGACATATAAACATACACGCCCATTGACCATTTTTGGCAAATACAAATTTATTTATTCCTCTCAAGCCTCTCGTAGTGATGAGTTGTGACATATATCATTTTTTTTAAACCTCCCATAGAGGTGAGTTGTGGAATATATCTAACCCATAATGATTTTATCACATCTTGACCCATTCTCTTATAGGATGGTCGACCATTCACGATATTAATCACAAGTCACATTCTCTTCAAGGAATGGACTAATTATTTATATGTACTTCATAATTGCATTATAAGCACATCTTAATGGCTTTACAATTTATCATATATTCATGACACACCTCAACATCACTTTGAACAAGTGTACCATCACTTGATCTTCTTGTATTTTGATTGTGGATTTATAGACATGTCAAATTATTGGGTTGACAATATTCACAAGTCCAATGACCTTTCATACCATTTTGATAATAAAAAAAATTGCCTTCACATTTTGAAGGACTATTTGGAGAATCCATAGTGTTCTTCCTTTTATAATTACCACAATGATGACTATTATAATTCTGTCCGTTAACGTCCTTTTTCATATCGTAAATCATTTGTCATCTTTCAGACTAATTATTTACTACTACCACATTCATACTATACAATAGAACAAGTCAACATGCGGATTTCAAAGTTATCATATGTTTCTGCAACATTCTTTTCAAGGAATGAAGCAAATTTAATGGGACGAATTTCAAGGCTTTTCATCAAAAATATATTTTTTTGCCTCAATCATCATTTTATCATCACTATGGTGCATTGAGATAGAAACTCAATGTCTTATCCATATAAGACGTGTTAGGCCATAAATTTTATGTGACTTGAACCCAATACATTATCATCAGGTGAATCAAAATACAAATTATTGTCTAACCCTTTTGGTGCGATAAAACTTGAATCTATCGTCTTATTCTCAAATATTTTTCATTATGTGCATCTGGACTTAACCTGATGCCTTACCCTTTTTGTGCGATGAGACTTGAATCGTCTTATCCTTCAATAATGTCATATAGGTCGAAAGCTCAGCCATAAGCCTTTAAAAAAATATCAAGAATTATAGAAGCAAATTTAGTCAAAAGAAGACTGAGAATTTTCTCACCTCTAGTAATTATAAATATTAATAAGTTCCTCATAATTAACACTAAGAAAATCAACATGAAAGTTTATTTCTTTATCTTTCAATTCTTTTCTGAAACGAAGAACTGTTAGTAAATTCATAAACCAATGTATAAAATTGTTAAAGTAAAACAAACCAATATGTTATACCTTTTCATGTATCACGTATATTCTAAAACAAATTATCATTATAAGAGAAACTTTTGAAAATATAAATGTGTAACAAGAAAAAATAAATAGAATCTGTTCCTGCTCACAATTGTTTCAACTACAACACTTTTCTGAAGTGTCTACAACTTCTAAAGCATATTTGTGCTGATAACGTGTTATAAAATCAAGTTCATGACAATATAAGTATTAAAAGAAGAAGACAAGACATAAGATGAAGAAGAGAACTTTTCTTCTATTCAAGTGTGTCTTTCAAATGGTGAGTGATATCTCTATTTATAGTGTTGACATATCACTCCCAAAGGTCACCAAACAAATAAGTACTTAGTTATTCACAATGGATCATATCATCTTGAAAATATAGGTACATGAATTCAAGTAATTCATGAATATATCCAATGGACAATCCACTTAATTAGTTTAATGAATTTAAAACAATGCATATATTGACTAAATATATGTATTTTTAGTAGAATATCACTCTTTAATGAAAAATTAATTAGGAAATTTTTTATATCTAATATTTTACTCTTATTTTTGTCTTAAGATAAAATCAATTTTAATAACTTGATATTTATTCTATCATTTATCTGTCAATAACAATAATAACAATGCATATATTGACTTTATATATGTATTTTTAGTAGAATGTCACTCTTTAATAAAAAATTAATTAGGAAAATTTTTATATCTAATATTTTACCCTTATTTATGTCTTAAGATATAATCAATTTTAATAACTTGATATTTATCCTATTATTAATCTGTCAATAACAATAATTGCTTTTTACGGTAAAATGAGAAAAACTTATTAGTTTTATCTTAAAAATTTATAAACGAAAATACTAATAACAGTTTTAAAAATATAACGAAAAATATTTTGAGATGAATACAGTTTGGTTCTAATTCATAAGGTTAAAGCTTGCAGAATCATACCTTCTATAAAAGTTTTGAACTTACATGCTAATTTATAAGTTTTATCTTTGAATTGGAGTGAAGCATTCTTTGTAATTTATAGCTGTCATACTCTTTATACACCCATATATATTTAATTCCTTGATTTCATCGGTGTTGAGATCATATGACATCAAATATCCATATTTACTTTGAAAAAGCAATATATAATCTTTCCATATTGCTAATGGGGAATAAGTAGGAAGAGCAATTATTGTGAATTTTCTAATCCAAGACTCATAAACATTGTAATTCTTCATCATCCAAATTTCCATCAAATTGTTGTTGGATCAGCCAATGACCCTTCACAAGGGTAACATAACAACTTAGACACTCATTCAAAAGTAGGAGGCTATGAGTGTGCCATTTGAAAAATGGCGACTATCAGGTATTTGCATAATAATATTGCGAAAAATTTCCGTGGTGATGTCAAATCAAAGGATTTTATTTTCGCCTTCATAGAATGATATCCAATGGTAAACTCCCTTATAAGCTGTCGAAGAATTTAACCAATCTAATATGGGTAACTGTAGATTCACATGATCCAATTCTCTCCAAATATCAATACCTAATTCATAAACCTCAACCTTTGTCTTCCCATCTTCTATGTACCCATAACCATCTTCCTTGAAAACTTCAGAAATTAAAAAATCCTTGAAATCATTAACAATTGAATCAAAACCAAACCCACCACTATTAATGGATTGATTGAATACCTTTTGAATGGTAAAAGGGCTTGGGGCACTACTATGTAATTTCTTGTTGATAAATTGTACAATATTGTGGTTACTGGGTCCATCAAAGCAATTAAACCATGTCTAGAATCGATGAGTAAATCATTGTCTACACTAGTAGTACTTATCGTATAAGGAACATCCAGATCCGGATATACAAACTTTAGATTATCATTACCTTCACTAGAAATAAAAGAAAAAATAGCTTTATATCTTTGAATATCTTCTTTGAAGAAGCGCTTTAGGAGAATTTTATCGTATGTTGATATTGTTGTGTGATTAAAATGAAGATTGATGAAACTTAAAGAATGAGAGTGTAAAAGGTTTTGGAGACACATTTGAATCTCAAGATAAATTTTAGTCGAAGTCTCAAAAGAATATGAATGATCACATCTTCGGGATATTTCTTCATAATTCCATTTGCCATCATACAATTCTTTGTGATATAATTTCTGTTGCACTTCAAAAAATTATGTGTTATATTAAAGTATTAATATTTGCACCTCATCTGAATTACATCCAAAGCTTATTCTTCGCACACTAAGATCCATAACAAACTAAGCACTAGGTATTTTGTTGTTCAAATGTGGTTTCTAAACATATTTTTCTTTTTTCTTTAAATGAGGTACATCTAACAATTTTAAGTTAATTAATCTCAAACCAGTTATATATATATATTATACCTCTATCCCTACCGTGAATGTTAAATTATTATGATATCTCCAACTTAAAACACTCATTTTAGTATATATTCCACATTCAATATCACATTTATTTATTAATTTATTTATTTTAGATTATATTAAAAACCTACACATTTTCACATTGATGGGTAGTGATTTTTCACAAGGGTTGTAATATTTTATATAGAGTTGTGACTTTTTTTGATGAGTTGTGACATTTACAAAAAAATTGTGATTTCTTGAAAGGTGTTAAATTATCCGATAAGGCACAATAAGAACCTTTTCATACTTTCCTTTAAAGAGATTTTCTCACACTATTAAACTATGAATTTTGTATGTTTTTATTCTTCTTTTTAACAAGGAAATTGTAAGAGGTGTTCAGTTATGCAATTACTTTGTTGTGAGTAAACTAGACTTATCATCAAAAATAGATGCAACAAGTAGAATAAAATAACTTAACTGCAAAGGAGAAGACTATCTAGATAGTTAATATGTACTCATTTTCGTAGCCATAAATATACTTTTGCAACAACTTCTACATGACAAGAAGATCAATGATTTTCTGTTGCACAAACTATAACATGGTGTTCAAGCTGTGTAAGTCTCAAATATTGGAGAAAATAATTTTGATCAAAAACTTGTCTAAACAATCCAAACTAGATTTAATAGGTACTCCTCCATTTACAAATTATTTGCTATATTTTTATTTTTATCAATTTAATATAGAATGACTTTTTTTCTTGGGGGTGGGGGTACATCTTTAACACCACAAAACTAAAAGATATTTTTATATATTCAATATATCCTTAAATGCAAAGTCTTCTTTATTTTTTCAAAATTCATTTCAAATTAAAATTAGACAAATCTGTTTTCCTTTGCTATCAATAAGTAGAGAGGTTTTCTAACACTTTAATCTATCAAGTTTTTAAGTTTTATATTCTTTTTGTTTTAACAGGGAAAATTGTGACAGTTGTTCAATTATCAATTACAATATTTTTTTGTGGGCAAACTATAGCGATAAAAAACAATTGATGCAATAAGGAGAATGGAATAAATCTACATCAAATGAGAAGACAATCTTGATAAGTAATATGTACTCATTTTCATTGACATAAATATAAATCTGTAGCAACTTATACTTGACAAAAAGTTCAATGATTTTCTATCGCGCAAACTACAACTTGGTTTTCAAACTTTGTAAGTGTCACGATCCGATTCCTCAAATCATGATGGCGCCTACTATAAACCACCAGTAGGCAAGCCAGCCCGTATAGTGAAACTATCTGTAATAGGATTGAGGGCATAATACTAAACTCAAACTAAATAATAACATAAATAACAAGAATCATAGATGAAGAAGCAGAAGCAAGCCAAAATATCTCTACAAATAAGATATCTCTCCCTTTAAACCTGGAAGTCACATGTACAAAGCTACTAACCAAATGAGTACAAGTCCCGAGAGGGGATCATAGAAAATATTGTCTCAAAAAGCAACCGACAAGTCATATATAGATGGAGACTGGTATAGCACAAAATGCCAAATTCTCATCTCCATCTCCAGATTAGACTGCTGCAGGCTCGATGTCAACGCTGGTAGCTGGTGCTCGAACCTACATAACGAATGCAGATGTAGAGTGTAGTATGAGTACCAAAATAATAATTACCAAGTGGAACTCATAGGACGACTGAGTAAGAAAATCAAAAGAACTATGAAATGCGATAATCTAAAATACTACATGAAACAGGAAAGAAAAATCTAATAGGTATGCACACAAATGTACTAACACATAGAGAAAAAGAGAATAGCTAACTAAATCCGACGGGCTCCCATAAACACGGCGGGTTAATACTCGTGTGCAAGCTCAAGTAAAACCCTAGAGGACTCTCACAAGCCTCATAGGTACAAGGAAGAGTTAGAATATAATAAGAGGACACAATGATGTTTCCAAGATTTCAATAGCTTTCCACGGACTCGAAACGAACCAATTTATATTCCTGAAGCTTTTCAAAAATTAATAGGATTAAGGACTTGAACCGAATTGAATTTGAAGGATCAAGAACTTGAATTAAGATTTGGAGTAACCAAGGATTTAAACAGAGGCTAAGGATAGTCGTTGACATGAACCACGTATAAATATAACCAAGGACTTGAACCGAGGTGAGAGTAACTATGGACTTCAACCACAACTTCGAATGACAGTGGACTTGAACGATGCCTAGTGGAGTGAATTGGGGCCTTGAACTACGAATAGAAGTGGTTTGGCTAGAAATCGGATCAGTTGCCAATCGAGCATCACACGGAGTACTCTAATGCGAGTTTCATTAATAAATATCTCCGACCTGAACCATATCCAACAAGAATCAAAGAGTATCTTCCACACCAAGATGTAGAGAAATGGGAACCGATGGGAGTAGGGGATTTATGTATATATGGTTCCAAAAGTGGTTTTACTGCCAAAATAAGGACCAAACTATCATATTCAGGTTTTCTACATCACTCTACAAGGATCTAAGCCGTCTAAAGCAATGTCAGAGATATTGCAAGGACTAACGACTCCAAAAGGATGCAAGTCTACGACAATCACTAGCCTAAGGCCAAACATGCTCCCAAAAATCTTCACAAATAAAAAATAAGGCACACCACAATGTGAGGATGATAAAAAAATACCATATACATGCTTCAACCGCCTAAATATCCAAGAAGTAGCCTAAGTTTCACCACCCAATTTAGGGATCATGACCGGCACTAAGGGGAAGCATCGCAAAGCCAACCTTACCAAAATTCTATAGAAAATCGGGCATAGTTTCTTTTGTTTTATGCCTCAGAAATTCACAACACAAATAATAACAACCATAAAACCACAACATACAATCCATAAATGATCTAATTTTCACGCAATAAATCCAATTCATCTCCAAATGTGAAATTTAGTTTCAAACTACTTACTTGACTACGATTCGAAGGAATATACTGACTTTATGTTTATAGTTAGTGTAGAAAGTTTGGTGGCGTTTGGATACCAAACGTCCATGAATGTCCATGACGTTTGAAAAGATGTGTCTTGAAACGTGCTTCTGTGCCTTAGTGTGTTTTGGCAAGTTTTATATGTTTTTTGATGTTTAAATTGATGTGAGAGGTTTCTATAATGTAAACGAGAGTACTTAAGGTGTTAAGGTTTGGGCACAACTCCCCAAGGACCGCCATAGGGGTCCTTGAGGAGGACCCAACCTTGGGCCAACAAGCTAGCCAAGGCAACAAGATTTCGCTCTTGGGTAAAATGAGTTCGTGTCGCGGACTAGGGTCTCCTTAGGCCAAAAATTAGCTACACGTCGGGGGCACAAGGCAGACTCTACTTCCCCAAGAATTAATTCCAAAAATAAAGCGGGAACAGCTCCACATTGGAGACTTGTTGCCGAAGATAATTTCGGAAATTTAAGTTGAGTTTGACTTGGTTAAAAGGACCTATAAGTTCAGGGCTCCTTTTGGGTATTTTGGGGACTTATTATAGGTGTTTATTGGACGTATTTAAACCCCTATTCATCCTCCAAATCAAAACCCTCAAGTCCAAAATAAAACCTCTCCATTCCTTCTCTCCAAAAACCTCCAATGATGTAGCTTTGAACCTCCAAGGAAGAAGACAGATTTTTCAAGTTTTTCTTCATCAATCCTGTAGGCTTTTCTTCACAATTAAGGTTTGGTGCTTCATTCATGACTCCTCTTCTATTCGAGAACCCATGGCTAGAAATTTTTGATATTGAATTATAACCATGGAATCTTGCATGAAATAATTAAAAACAATGATTTATGATTGAATTAGCGTTAATTGATTGATTTTACATCAAAATTCCTATGAAACCATGCAAATCATGAAATGCTAAGTTTGGCTCTAATGTGGGTGATTTGATCATGGCTTGATCTTATTGAATTCTTATGTAGATTGTATTGGGCTATTGATGTATGTATGAATTATGCTAGAATTGTATATAGGCTGTCTTAATTTGATGATTTTCATATTGGGTCTTGTTGGATCATAGTGTATTGTAATTATTGAATATAATTGGTGATAATGGCTATTGGTAAGCGCCTTGGTTTATTGAATTGGTTGAATTGGCTATGGATTGGAGTTGATAAGATTGGAATGGTGGTATGTTGACCTAACCTTCTCTATGTTGTGTAGTGTAGGTATTGAATTATGATGATGATTGGTATGGTCCACTTATAGTGGGGTTCTTATATGTTATACTTCTGAATGATGTGGCCTCGTGTGCATTACTTTATGAATTGTGAAACAATGTGGCCTCGTCGGCATTACTTTATGATTTATGGTATTATCATGTTATACCTTTGATATGTGATCATTGTGAAGGTTTATATGAATTATGTGTAAGGCTGGCAAAGCGACCAGTTTTGACTCGGTCGGGTCCGGTTCCTGTCCGGATCCCGTACCGGTCCGTTCGGTACCGGTTGAATCGGTCTGCCAGTATACCGGATCGATTATCGAATCGGTTCCTGGTTTTTTATCGGTTGAACCGGTTCCGGACCGATCTGATCCGGTAAGCACCGGTTCACCCAGTTTTTTTTTTTTTTTTTTATTTTCAATTTTAAACTTTAAATTCAATATAAACTTTAAACTTTAAATTCAATAGTAAATTTAATATAAAGTTTAAACTTTAAATTCAATTTCAAACTTAAGTTTTATATAAACTTTAAACTTTAAATTCAATTTCAAACTTTAAATTAACTAGAAAGTTTAAACTTTAAATTCAATTTCAAACTTAAGTTCAATATAAACTTTAAACTTTAAATTCAATTTCAAACTTTAAATTCAATATAAAATTTAAAGTTTAGATTCAATTTCAAACTTAATTTCAATATAAAGTTTAAACTTTAAATTCAATTTCAAACTTAAGTTCAATATTTCAAACTTTATATTCAATATAAACTTTAAAGTTTAAATTCAAT
The DNA here is from genome assembly GCA_027704865.1 of Solanum neorickii. Classification (NCBI taxonomy): domain Eukaryota; kingdom Viridiplantae; phylum Streptophyta; class Magnoliopsida; order Solanales; family Solanaceae; genus Solanum; species Solanum neorickii. Next base: position 51,931,380 of record JAKWJC010000363.1, on the reverse strand, counting down.
TTCAAACTTTAAATTCAATATAAAGATGAAAGTTTAAATTCAATTTCAAACTCATATAAACTTTAAAGTTTTCAATTGAAGTTTTTAATAATATAATATTATTAATTAATAATATAAATACATAATATTATGCAATAATAAAAATAATTAAAATTTTAAAAAAGGTACCGGATGAACCGGTAAGACGCGGTTCCGAAATGGTCCAACCCGGTTCCTAACCGGTTACCAACGGACCAGGCGGAACATGTTGAATTTTTTGGTAAATCCGTCCGCTTAGATTCGGTACCGGTAAGAAAATTTAGTAAGAAAAATCCGGTATCGATACCGGTTCCGGTAAAACCGGTCCAATTGACCCGGTCCTGTCCAATAACCAACCTTAGTTATGTGCATCTATGAAGTGAAGTATGGATTCTCCTAGTTGAATATAGGTGATCAAAATAGGTTATAGGGATGCCTTATGTGTGAAGACTTGCTATTTAGTTGTGAACCTTCTTAAGTGGTTATATGGGCCTTGTGATATGAATAGTAGTGCATATGGCGACTTGTGAGTACGCCTAGTTAACCCTATATTGGACTTGAATGATATTATACATGTGGTAAGATTATAATGAAGTGTGTCTTATTTTTGTAGACTTGTGTCCCTTACTTCATACAAGAATAATGTGAATATGAAACCTTGACTTGGCAGGCCCAAGCATCTTTTTCATGAATGTATATGTATGAATGGAATATGATCTTGAATATAGAAAAGAAGGCCCATGTGGAACCTTTCAAAAAGAAGGTTAAGATATCCTTAAAGTTGAAAGTTGTAATGGTATCCGTCTTTTGTGAATGATGGACTTAGGGGTGGTTGGCTAGAACGACATGAAATCATCCTTAGGAAAGTCATTGAGCTATCATTTTTGCCATTGTAAGCAGCCCTAGTGGACCCTCTTTTGTAAGGTGTGTTATGATTTGGCTATGAACAAGATATAGAACCTCTTCATATGCTCCTTTATTGAAATATTCTATGAGAACAAAGGATAGCACCGAGTTAGTATGCTTGGGTATTAGCTCTATTTAAGAAGGAGTCTAGAGTACAAAGAAACCCTTGATATTCCTTAACTGTGTGCCTACATAAGATATGTCCTAGTTCTACCATTGGCAAGTAGATCACCCTCCATCGTAGTAGGTTTATGACTCTGTATTCCATGTCTAGCTAGTATGGTCTATGTCGGTTATTGCCTATTCTCGTCATATGGGATACATTCTAATTTTTGAGAAGCAACTTCGTAACATTGAAATCAAGTATTATATAATCATGAAAAAAAATTATGCAAAAAGGTATATTGTACCTCTTGCCAAATCAATTCACGAAAGGAAGCAATCCTAATAAGAAACCATGAACTCGAAATCACAAAAGTAAACCTCAAACTCAAATTATGTTTGTTTATGAATAGAAAATAAAAATAAAATAATACTAGTATGAGTAAGGATATTATTGTACGTGTGAATAAGTATGGTACTGACTAATGTGGAGATGTGGTATTTTTGGCATTAGGAGGATTATTGGATTTCGTATACATACATCTCTGTGTGTTGATGTATGTGTATGTTGATTTTTTTGGTGTCCGTCCCCCTATTTATAGTAGTATGATGTTGTATGTATAGGATAGATGTGGTGTAGGTGGGTAGTGTGAAGTGGGGATGAGGGAGTATAGTGTGGTACGTGTGTAGTTAGTGGAATGGGGAATTATGGTGAAGTGGGATTTGGGGGTAAATGGATTAGTTTTAAGTTATCTTTTTCATATAATATAATATAATATAATTATAAAAATATTATTTAATCTTTTTGAAGTAACAAAATTGAGTAGCTAATAATAAATTATTATTAAGAAATACTAGCTTATTTTTAAAAAAATTATAGTAAAAAGAACTTATCAAAAATATAATCATATTTTTGTTGTTTTCAAATCTTTTTAAATAAAGTAATAAAATAAGTTAAAATTCAAACTATATCACAATAAAATATTATGGTCTAAAAATGGCGTATAACTTAAGTTCGATCAAAATTTACGTATCCACAGTTTGTCCCTCTTTGGCTGAAAACATGAAGAGTTTGTGACAAAGAACTAGACAATGTGAAAAGTTTTGACCTGACACTTATTTGATTGGAAAAAATTTATTCGATCGAATCTTGGTCTTGGACATCCTACAAATCCCCGGTTATAAGGGAATCAGGTCGCATGTAGTTCAAGGAGATGAGGTGATGAGTTAGAAGTTAAATGAGGTTCCATAAAGGCTTCAGATTGCGGCTCCTATCCTAACATAAAAAAATGAAAGCTAATATTAAAAGGAAAATAAAAGTACAAGTTTATATCTATGCACCTTCTCTTGACTTGTCACATGAGTCTTGACATTCAAATACCACTTTGATTTTTTGTGAGGATCTTGATCTTGAATTTGATTGGATGCTTAACTTGCCGGTTAGAGAGAGTTTTTGGCACTATTTTTAAATGACAATTTGAGTATGTTCTTGAATGACTGTCTGTTTTCTTGGTCAGAAGCTGAATAGAAATAGATGTTACAAAGCCAGACTTCTACTTGTTGTAACGCCCATATATATATATCTATATCTATATATATATATATATATATGCATTTTGGGCAGCACACAATAATTATAGCAGCACCTTTTGGTGTAAGTTCTACATGTGACTAGCCTTACTTTTGAGACTATATTTTTACACCTTTTCTAGTGAAATACGTCTCACCTGAAGAATAGGAACCTTAGAAAGTTATCTAACAAATTGTTCTTCAAAATTAAGAGAAAATCTTGGTCTATCTGGCTGGAATTCAAGATACACACTTCTTTTTAGTAAGGGATGAAAAATCTCTTTCTATGCTTGGTGGTAATTTGTATTTTAATTATATCTCGTTCTATAGAACTTAGTTTATAGTGAGTAAATGTGATTTCGAAAGGTAATTTGTATATATACAATTCTTATATTTATGTAGAATTCTAACTTAGTTGTTATGGATTCGAGATATGGGACGCAACATAGGACATGTTCTATCAAGATTTCGTATTTAGAAATCCTGCATGAACAACTGTTACTGTTACGATGATTTCTTTTTGTACAAAATATATGTTTCGGTGAGTCCTGATTCTTTTCTACCTTAAGAGAAGTAACTAAATCTTTAATGAACGATATACAGTCTTGTTTTCCATTTTCCTTTTCAAATATAGGTTGCGACATGAGGTACTAAAATACGATTTTGAAAGCATAGTCGTATTTGTACACGTTAAGCTTACTTGTCATGATAATCCTATTTTACTTTGACATTATTGAGATACTAGGAATTATAAAAGTTATTGAATTGTATTTTTGATGTTGGATATACTCGTGAACAAGTTGAGGACTTTGATATGTTGGTTAGTCTACGATTTGAACTCTCGAAAAGGTGTTGAATTATTTCTTTGCTAAAGCACAGAGGTTTGTGTATAAACGTGTACTTGCACTCTTTTACCTACTGGTGTATCTGAAAGTTGATCTTGGTACCTTTTGACCTCTTTTAACTTTGCATTGTCATTTTGGTATCCTTTAAGACGTTAAATACACTTGTGTAACTCGCCCACTTGTACGGATTGTTTGATCACTTGTCACTCTTGTTGGAACCTTAACCTTCTTGTGGCTGTGAATTTTTCACCATTGGCATGCCTCTTGATTCGGATCATTTTCCATCTTCACTCTGGATTTTTAGTCCGTCTTAAGAATGAAAGTTGTTCATGTGAAGTTCGAACTAGAAAACCATTTCAATATGATTCTTGGTTCTCTTAAATATTGGGCATAAACCTTGTTGATACATGGTGTTGATCCTTCTTGATACATGTTCTGCTCTATGTGACGACATGATGTATATAATGGGAGATCCTTGTTATTGAATCTCTCGTAAAATGGTGCTATCAGAATTCTTGACATTTGGATCTTCAAATATCTAATTTGATACTCTTGATATATTGTTTTCTTGAGTTATTTATTATGTTCAATTATGCTTCCAATGACTTAATAAAGGTAACTTGGTGAATCTGAGGTCTACAAACCCATAGTTTTTACACCACTAAGTTATATTCTTAGCAACAGTTGTTTCTATTATAGAGACTGTTCGAGAGGATACATAAAGCTGGAAATTTGAGATGGAGATTTTGAGAGCCTTAAGGAAGATCAATATTTGCGTATAGTCATCTATATTTTGTATAAACCTTGGGATTTGTACATGATCTATGTGTTGCATATTTGCATGAAATTTTGAGGGCTGATTTAATCATGTGGGTTGTAATTTATGTATGGCTATGCATTTTGATCTTATTAGGTATAAACCCAAGTCTTTTAATATAGTAATTTACTATTAATTTTTAATATTTCTGTGAAGTATGAACATGCGGATTTCGGTACTCGGAAGTTGGTAATATTCTTTTTATTTCATCCTTAAGTGTGAAGACAATAAATGTATGAAAAAATGTCGGTCATTTTCTTAAAAGATTTTGGTAGATTTTTTTCATCATAAGTTAAAATTCCATGCAATATCAATTTTGTCACCACATAAATATTTAAAATGGGCAAGATGCATATTCTTAACTAAATTATTCGTTAAGAACATAATCCCACAAGTAGATTAAAATTAGTATGCCTTCCGTTAATCTCTTTTAAATATCGCAAGTATTAAATTAGGTTTCTTGTTAAGTGGGTAGTATCTTTGAAGGGGGTCGCTACAAGTTTTTGTATCAGAGCCTAGGTTTGTGGTTCTAGGACTTTTCTGTGAATTACTTGTATAGTTGTTTTGTTTCAAAAAGATTCTATTTAAAGTTCATGTTCACTTACATGGTTTTGCATATTCTTATTGCATGTAGAGTGCACATGCATAATGTACATGTCCTTAATGCAATGTGATCTTCACTTTTGAAGGAATTAAGTTACGACCTCTTCTTTTGACCGACCTATGGAAGGTGCTTGTGAAGGTTCGGGTACCTCTGTTTCCCAACCTCATGCACTGGAAGGGGTTGGAGAACATATCTCGAATGAGTATGTTCCCCACAATAGTAGGTCTAAAGTGGGAAACAATCCACGTGTAAGAGCTGGTTCATATCCTCACATGAGTCTTGGTACTCAAGACATGAATCCTTATTTTCAACAAATAGCCGAATTCTTCCACCATAGTGTTCAATTAATGCATGAACCCTACTACATTAACTTTGAGAAAATTAGAAAAATGGATGGAGTGGAGTTGAAGGCACTGTAGATCCCACTTTGAAGAATGGTTGGCGAGCACGGAGAGGGTATTTAAGCAGTTATAGTGTTCAGATATTTCCAAATTTAAGTATTTTATTTATCTATTATAAAAGATTGCTTATGAATGATAGTTAAGTGTTCCGAATGCCAAGGTAAAGACTTCTATTCTTACTTGTGTCACGACCCAAAATCGAGCCGCGACTGGCACCCACACTTACCCTCCTATGTGAGCGAACCAACCAATCTAAACCCTAACATTTCAATATAATATCAACAGAAAGTAATGAGGAAGACTTAAACTCATTAATAAAAAACCAATTCAATAACTTCTAAAATTCAACATCTATTATTCCCCAAAATCTGGAAGTCATCACCACAAGAACATCTATTATCAAATTACTAAACTAAGAGTATTCTAAGAAGCTAAAACAAGTAAAAGCTAGTCCATGCCGGAACTTCAAGGCATCAAGACATGAGGAAAAAGATCCAGTCCAAGCTAGAAGCATTAGCTCACCCTGAAGATCCGGTGTGACGAAGACTGGCTAGAATTGCGGTTGAGTTGAAGATGACGGTACGTTTGCTGCACTCCACAAATAACAAAGAAGAAAACATAAAAGTAGGGGTCAGTACAAAACACAAGTACTGAGTAGGTATCATCGGCCAACTCAAAATAGAAAACAGTATATATCAAGTAATATCATAAATCAACTACAATACTCAACATGTAGCAACAACAAGTACCATAATCATAAATAAGTACCGCCAAGTTCACACATGAGGACTCAAGCCTCAATACCATACTCATTTGGGAATTAGGTTCATTAGATTCAGTATATTAACATATTTCAAGATTCATTATCTTTATTCCCCTCGTGTCGGTACGTGACACTCCGCTCCATATACTATCCTGGTGTCGGAACGTGACACTCCGATCCTCATATACTATCCAGGTACCGGAACGTGGCACCCGATCCATATACTATCCTGGTGTCGGAACGTGACACTCCGATCCTCATTCTATCCTGGTACCGGAACGTGGCACCCGATCCATTTACTATCCTGGTGTCGGAACGTGACACTCCGATCCTCATTCTATCCTGGTACCGGAATGTGGCACCCGATCCTCTATTTCTATCCTGGTATCGGAACGTGGCACCCGATCCCCTAATCTCACTTCTTTCGTTCATCAAGCCTTCTTTTATACCAAGGCATCATCATTAACAAAGTAGATTAGGGTTATCTTTAAAGATTTGGGATTCATAGCTACATCATGCTTATTTATTCACAATTACATAATCATATTCATGCAAGCATACAATTAAGCATATAGAAGGATTTACAATACTACCAATACATATCATTCGCTATTAAGAGTTTACTACGAATAACATAAAAACCATAACCTACCTCCACCGAAGACTAGTGATCAAGCAAGCAATTTCCCAAAGATTTGTGTTTCTCCCCTTCTTTTCACCTTCTCGTTCGATTCTCCCTCTCTCTCTTTGTTCTTTCTAGTTTTCTTATTCAAACCCTCTTTCTTTTACCCTAATAGCATATAATTAAGTATAAAAGATGACAATAATACCCCACTAATCAACTCAAGGTTACCTCTTTTAACCCCCAAGTAATTAGATTTATTAACATTAATTCACTAACTTTATAATTAAAGCAGGAATGGTAAAAAACGTCCCTTAAAACATTTAAAGAAATCTGACCCAGCCTGGGATTACGCAGTCTGTGACGGTCCGTCGTGCCTGCGACGGTCCGTCCTGCTGCTCCGTCACAGAGTTCAGAGACTCAATTCTATTAAAGGGTCTGTGACGGTCCGTCGTGCCCATGACGGTCCGTCCTGCCATGTCGTCACGAAGTTCAGAGAGTCGATTTCAGTACCCAAATTTCAGAATTTCTAAGTGTTTTGAAACGAGACCTTGCGACGGTCCGTCGTGCCCATGACGGTCCGTCATGGGGTCCGTCGTCTCAGCCAGTTTTCCAGAAATAAAATATGCTGCTCAAAACGACTAAACAGGTTGTTACAATAGATACCAATTTACCTATCGTTCGTCCTCGAACGATCACAAGAAGAAAAACAAGGGCGAGAAGGGGTACCTGAATCTTTCAACAGGTGTGGGTATCTTTCTCGCATATCAGCCTCCTTCTCCCAAGTGGCCTTTTCGACTGGTCGATTCTTCCATTGAACTTTGATGGATGCAATCTCTCTTGACCTCAACTTGCAAACTTCTCTATCTAAAATAGCAACAGGCTCCTCCTCATAAGACAAATTTTCATCAAACAGAACTGAATCCCAACGAATGATGTAGTTTCCATCCCCATGGTATCTCTTCAACATAGACACATGAAATACCAGATGCACTCCGGACAGCCCTGGAGGCAAGGCTAACTCATAAGCCACCTCCCCTACTCGCTTAAGTACTTCAAAGGGACCAATATACCTTGGGCTTAGTTTACCTCTTTTACCAAACCGCATCACCCCTTTCATGGGCGAAACCTTCAACAAGACTTGTTCACCCTCCATGAACTCTAAGTCTCTAACCTTTTGATCTGCATATTCCTTTTGCCTACTTTGCGCCGCTAAAAGCTTTTCTTGAATAGATTTCACTCTCTCTAATAAATCCCTCAAAAGGTCAGTACCCCAAGGTCTAACCTCAAATGCATCAAACCACCCAATGGGAGACCTACATCTACTACCATACAATGCTTCGAATGGGGCCATGTCAATACTTGTGTGATAGCTATTATTGTATGAAAACTCCGCTAAGGGTAGAAAGTTATCCCAATGACCACCAAATTCTATCACACATGCACGAAGCATATCCTCCAACACTTGAATCATTCACTCAGACTGACCATCGGTCTGAGGATGGAACGCAGTACTAAGGTCCAACCTAGTACCCAATTCTGCATGCAGTGTTTTCCAAAACTTAGAAGTAAACTGCGTACCTCTATCTGATATAATGGAGAGTGGAACTCCATGCAATCGAACGATTTCTGAGATATAGATTTTAGCTAACTTCTCTGCATTGTAAGTCACCTTGACTGGAATGAAATGAGCAGACTTAGTTAACCTATCAACAATCACCCAAATAGAGTCATACTTACCCATTGTCTTTGGAAGACCAACCACAAAATCCATTGCAATTCTCTCCCACTTCCATTCAGGAATGGGCATTCTCTGAAGTGTTCCTCCGGGCCTCTGGTGTTCATACTTTACTTGCTGACAGTTTGGACATTTGGCAATAAAATCAACAATGTCGCGCTTCATTCTACTCCACCAAAAGTGTTGCTTTAGGTCACGGTACATCTTGGTTGCACCCGGATGTATAGAATACCTTGAACTATGGGCCTCTGTCAGAATAGTGTTGATCAAATCATCGACGCGGGGTACACATACCCTTCCCTTAATCCTCAAAACACCTTCCTCATCGATTGTTGCTTCTTTAGCCTCTCCTTGCAACACTTTATCCCGGATCCGGATCAATTTCTCATCATTAAACTGCTTTCCCTTGATCTTGTCAAGGAAGGAAGATCTTGCCTCCACACAAGCTAACAATCCTCCCTTCTCATTTACTTCTAACCTCATAAGGTCATTAGCCAGAATCTGAACCTCTCTAGCCAATGGGCGTCTAGAAACTTGCAAGTGAGCTAGACTTCCCATGCTTCCCGCCTTTCTACTTAAAGCATCCGCCACAACATTAGCTTTTCCCGAATGATACAAGATTGTGATATCGTAGTCCTTCAGTAGTTCCATCCATCTTCTCTGTCTCAAATTCAAATCCTTTTGATTAAAAACATACTGTAGGCTACGATGATCCGTGTATACTTCACACTTAACCCCATATAGATAGTGTCTCCATTGCTTTAATGCAAACACTACCGCAGCCAATTCCAAATCATGGGTCGGATAGTTACGTTCATGCACTTTTAATTGCCTCGAAGCATAGGCAATTACACTCTTTCCTTGCATTAGCACTGCACCCAAACCAGAATAGGATGCATCACAATAAACAATGAAGTTCTTACCCTCTACTGGCAAGGTAAGGATAGGTGCGGTAGTCAATAAAGTCTTGAGTTTCTGAAAGCTTTCTTCGCACTCGTCCGACCATACAAATGGAACATTCTGCTTAGTCAAGTTTGTCAATTGGTAAGCAATGGAAGAGAATCCCTTGACAAATCGACGGTAATAGCTAGCTAAACCAACAAAGCTCCTTATTTCTGACACATTCATAGGTCTTACCCAATTCTTCACTGTCTCAATCTTAGAAGGATCCACCATCACTCCATCCTTAGAAACTACATGCCCCAAGAAGGACACTGCATCTAGCCAAAACTCACACTTAGAGAACATGGCATAAAGCTTTTTCTCCCTCAACATTTCCAATACAATTCTCAAATGCTCCTCATGTTCCTTCTTACTTTTAGAGTATATCAGTATATCATCAATAAATACGATCACAAAGAGATGCAGATATGGCTTAAAAATCCCGTTCATCAAGCTCATGAACGCAGCAGGGGCATTCGTAAGACCAAAAGACATCACTACAAATTCGTAATGCCCATACCTGGTTCGAAAGGCAGTCTTTGGCACATCCGTTGCCCGTATTTTCAATTGATGATAACCGGATCTCAAGTCAATCTTAGAGAAGACACAAGCACCTTGTAACTGATCGAACAAGTCATCAATGCGAGGAAGAGGATATTTGTTCTTAATAGTTACCTTATTCAGTTGTCTATAGTCTATGCACATCCGAAAACTCCCATCCTTCTTCTTCACAAATAACACCGGAGCACCCCAAGGAGATGCACTTGGTCTAATGAAGCCTTTGCTCAACAACTCTTGAAGTTGAGCCTTTAACTCTCTTAATTACGCGGGAGCCATTCTATAAGGGGGTATAGAAATGGGGCGAGTGCCCGGTTCAAGATCGATGCAGAAGTCAATATCCCTATCCGGTGGCATACCAGGAAGATCTGCAGGGAACACATCCAAAAACTCACGGACTACCGAAACCGACTCAATCGAAGGTACTTGGGTATTATCATCCCTGAGGTGTGCCAAGAAAGATAAACAAACCTTACTAACCATTCTCTTAGCACGAAGAAAGGAGACGATACGAACCGGATTGGAAGTGTAGTCGCCCTCCCACACTAACGGATCTGTCCCAGGCTTGGCTAACGTCACAGTTTTAGCATTACAATCCAAGATCGCAAAATTTGGAGAAAGCCAAGTCATACCCAGAATTACATCAAAGTCAACCATTTCTAAGATAACCAAATATACATAAGTGTTGCTCCCCACAAAAGTCACCAAACAAGACCTATATACTTTTTCAACTATCACAGACTCACCCACCGGAGTAGAAACACGAATAGGCATGTCAAGTAATTCACAAGGTAAATTAAGACCAGTAGCAAATGAAGAAGATACATAAGAAAATGTGGATCCAGGATCAAACAATACAGAAGCCATGCAATCATAAACCAGAAGATTACCTGTGATAACAACATCAGATGTCTCCGCCTCCGATCTCCCAGGGAAAGCATAACAATGGGCCCTATCACCCGTCTGCCTGTTGCCCCTACCATGTTGTGTTGTAGTGGCTCCAGTTTGCCCATCACCCCGGCCGTTTTTGTGACCACCATTACCTCGGCCACCACGTCCTCCAGAATGACGGCCTCTTCCATAACCACCTCTACCTCTAACTATTGGAGGTCTGTAACTCTGTTTTGGATAATACCTCTTAATGTGTCCAGTCTCCCCACATCCATAACACTCTCTGGGTTCAAGCATAGGTCTCTCAGAGAAGTGTTGGCCGGTCTGAGGTGGACCCCGAACTATAGTTTGTGGTGAAGACTGAATTGGTCGGACTGAGTAACCTCCAGAACCCTGTCCTCTAAAGTAATAACCATTAAACTCACCTCCCTTTCGAAACCTTTTTGATGTCGACGCCATGGTGAAGTCATCTGGCTTTACTCCTTCCACCTCTATCATGAAGTCTACCACTTCTTGAAAGGATTTTTCCGTAGCCGCTACCTGTATGGCTGAAATCCGCAATTCTAGCCTCAACCCCTTCACAAAACGGAGAATCCGCTCTTGTGGACTGAAACAAAGCTGGGTGGCATATCTGGATAGTGCACGAAACCTAGCCTCATAAGCAGTAACCGACATCCTACCTTGCTCTAGGCTCAAGAACACATCTCTTTTCCTATCCCTCAAAGTCCGGGGAATATACTTTTCCATAAACAAGTTAGAGAATGATACCCAAGTCATAGGTGGGGCCTCTGTTGGTTGACACTAAACATGTGACCACCACCACATTTTGGCGTGCCCTTGAAACTGATAAGTCACGAACTCAACACCAAACCGTTCTACTATACCCATCTTGTGTAGTGGCTCATGACAGTCAACCAGAAAATCGTAGGCATCCTCCGATTCAGCACCTTTGAAGACTGGAGGTTTCAATTTCAAGAACTTACTGAAAAGTTCATGCTGATCATTTGTCATTATTGGCCCTGTAGTCAGACTAGGAAACGTGCCTATTTCCAATGAGGCATCCATACGGGGAGCCCCAGCAGCGGCATGTCGTACCTCTGAAACCGGAGGTGTTGGTGCAGAAAACACTGGAGGTGCCTGACCCTGATCAGATAACCCGCTAAGATAAGCAAGAACCTGATTGATCATCTCTGGGGTAGGTTGGGGTGGCAATTCCTCATTTTGCACTTGTTCATTCTCCCCTTCCTCACCCTCTCTTATCACTTCTTCAGTCGGTGGAGGAGTCACCGCCCTAGTACCAGGTGGGCTCGGCGCTTGTCCTCTTCCTCTAGAGAACGTCCTCCCACGACCTCTTCCACGGCCTCTTGCCGCTACTCCTCTTCGAGCTACAGCCCCAGTGGCTGGCTCAGACGTTTCTAGTCTCGCCGGTGTTGGTGTTGGTGCATTCGTTGCTCTAGTTCTAACAATCTGCGAAATAGAGTGAAGATGGTTAGATACCAATTTGTATCACCTAGATACCAATTGGATTCAAGTAGTAGCACGAAAGTAAGAAAGAAAGAATGGAATTTTCCTAAAGTCTTATAGCCTCTCAAAGAAGTAAAGGTGTCCCCCTACCGTTCCTTAAGACTCTACTAGACTCGTTCTTGTGTGATGAGACCAACGAACCTAATGCTCTGATACCAAGTTTGTCACGACCCAAAACCGAGCCGCGACTGGCACCCACACTTACCCTCCTATGTGAGCGAACCAACCAATCTAAACCCTAACATTTCAATATAATATCAACAGAAAGTAATGCGGAAGACTTAAACTCATTAATAAAAAATCAATTCAATAACTTCTAAAATTCAACATCTATTATTCCCCAAAATCTGGAAGTCATCACCACAAGAACATCTATGATCAAATTACTAAACTAAGAGTATTCTAAGAAGCTAAAACAAGTAAAAGCTAGTCCATGCCGGAACTTCAAGGCATCAAGACATGAGGAAAAAGATCCAGTCCAAGCTAAAAGCATTAGCTCACCCTGAAGATCCGGTGTGACGAAGACTGGCTAGAATTGCGGTTGAGTTGAAGATGACGGTACGTTTGCTGCACTCCACAAATAACAAAGAAGAAAACATAAAAGTAGGGTCAGTACAAAACACAAGTACTGAGTAGGTATCATCGGCCAACTCAAAATAGAAAATAGTATATATCAAGTAATATCATAAATCAACTACAATACTCAACATGTAGCAACAACAAGTACCATAATCATAAATAAGTACCGCCAAGTTCACACATGAGGACTCAAGCTCATACCATACTCATTTGGGAATTAGGTTCATTAGATTCAGTATATTAACATATTTCAAGATTCATTATCTTTATTCCCCTCGTGTCGGTACGTGACACTCCGCTCCATATACTATCCTGGTGTCGGAACGTGACTCTCCGATCCTCATATACTATCTTGGTACCGGAACGTGGCACCCGATCCATATACTATCCTGGTGTCGGAACGTGACATTCCGATCCTCATTCTATCCTGGTACCGGAACGTGGCACCCGATCCATTTACTATCCTGGTGTCAGAACGTGAAACTCCGATCCTCATTCTATCCAGGTACCAGAATGTGGCACCCGATCCTCTATTTCTATCCTGGTACCGGAACGTGGCACCCGATCCCCTAATATCACTTCTTTCGTTCATCAAGCCTTCTTTTATACCAAGGCATCATCATTAACAAAGTAGATTAGGGTTATCTTTCAAGATTTGGGATTCATAGCTTCATCATGCTTATTTATTCACAATTACATAATCATATTGATGCAAGCATACACTTAAGCATATAGAAGGATTTACAATACTACCAATACATATCATTCGCTATTAAGAGTTTACTACGAATAGCATAAAAACCATAACCTACCTCCACCGAAGACTAGTGATCAAGCAAGCAATTTCCCAAAGCTTTGTGTTTCTCCCCTTCTTTTCACCTTCTCGTTCGATTCTCCCTATCTCTCTTTGTTCTTTCTAGTTTTCTTATTCAAACCCTCTTTCTTTTACCCTAATTATCATATAATTAAGTATAAAAGATGACAATAATACCCCACTAATCAACTCAAGGTTACCTCTTTTAACCCCCAAGTAATTAGATTTATTAACATTAACCCACTAACTTTATAATTAAAGCAGGAATAGTCAAAAACGTCCCTTAAAACATTTAAAAAAATCCGACCCAGCCTGGGATTACGCAGTCTGTGACGGCCCATCGTGCCTGCGACGGTCCGTCCTGCTGCTCCGTCACAGAGTTCAGAGACTCAATTCTATTAAAGGGTCTGTGACGGTCCGTCGTGCCCACGACGGTCCGTCCTGCCATGTCATCACGAAGTTCAGAGAGTCGATTTCAGTACCCAAATTTCAGAATTTCTAAGTGTTTTGAAACGGGACCCTGCGACGGTCCGTCGTGCCCATGACGGTCCGTCGTGGGGTCCGTCGTCTCAGCCAGTTTTCCAGAAATAAAATCTGCTGCTCAAAACGACTAAACAGGTCGTTACAACTTGGGATGATTTTCTTAAGGATATTTGTTTGAAGTATGTGCCCCTGCTTATTATGATGCAAAGAAACAAGAGGTTTTGAATCTAAGGCAACGAGGCATGTCTATTACTGAGTACAGACAAAAGCTATAAGGCTTTATCGTTATGGTGGAGGTATTATCAAATAGGTAAAAGACAAGTGCATGAAATTTGAAGATGGTTTAAATGATTCCATTAGGAAGAATGTGGCAATCATACAACATGAGAAATATCATAATTTAGTGTGTGATGCTTTACTTGGGAATGACTTGATAAATAAGAAGCTAGTAGAAATGAAAATAGATTCCGAAAGCTTAGAACAGATTTTGGAGGTCCACCAAAAATGGGAAAGTTTGATAATTCTAAGGTTAGTAGTGATAACAGGAAAGCTCAACAAAAGCAAAACAAATTATATTTTCCTACATCTAGCACTCCAAATTATGGAAAAGAAAAGCCTAGCGTTCCCACTTGTCTGCAATGTGGAAAGAATCATTATGATACTTGTAAGAGAGCCTCTGGTGCATGTTTTGATTGTGGGAGCTTTGATCATAGAGTAAAGGACTGTCCTAATCCTAATAATGCTCCTTCTTTAAAAACTGAAGGCTCGATTCATAAGCCTTCTTTTAATCCTCCTCAAACTAATAAAGGTTCAAGACCTAAAAACACCCAAGCAGAAGGTACAAATGGATCTAATCAAGCTAGTCGACAAAGGGGTACTACACATGCTTATGCTATTAGGAAGAGGGATGATCATGATGGATAAGACATGGTTGTCTATTTTGAAAGATAAAGAACTTTATGCTAAACTTTATAAGTGTGAATTTTTTCTTGATGAAGTGTCTATTATGGGACATGTTTTATCAACTGAAGGCGTGAAGGTGGATCCTAGTAAGATACAAGCAGTTGTTGAACGGAGACCTACCAAAAGTCTTACTGAGGTAAGAAGTTTCTTGGTCTTAGCAGGATACTACAAGAACATTTGTGAAAGGCTTTTCCATTATTGCCTCCCCTTTTACGAAGCTCTAACAAAAGGAAGTAAAGTTCATTTGGGATAAAAAATGCCAAGAGAGCTTTGAAACTCTCAAATCCTTGTTGACTAAAGCGGCAATACTTACTCTACCAATTTAAGGGAAAATACATAATATACAGTGATACTTCTCACAATGATCTAGAATACATTTTGATGCAAGAAGGAAAGGTAATTTCTTATGCCTCTAAGAAATTAAAACCACACAAATTGCATTATCGTACTCATGATCTTGAACTTGAGGCTATAGTTTTTTCTTTAAAATATAGTGGCATTATTTGTATGGAGAGAAATATCATATATTCATTGATCACAAGAGCTTAAAGTACTTAGGTACTCAGAAGGAGATAAACCTAAGACAACTTGATGGATTGATCTATCAAGGATTATGACTGCATGATTGATTATCATCAAGGTAAAGCTAATGTGGTTGCCGATGCCTCAAGTCAAAAATCCTTCTTAAGCGTTTCTTTGAGTCATTTGACATTTCTTATTTAGTTAAGAGTGATGAATTTTTATTTTACACATAATTCAAATTGTTCTGTTATTGGTTATTTGCAAGTGAAACCAATATAACTTGAACAAGTGAAAGAAGCACAAAGATTAGATGAAAAACTTGTAACATTGACCTGAAAAGTTCAAAATGGGCAGTCTGTGCCCCCATCTATCTCTATCATGTCACGAGCAATCGAATTCTTGGAAAGAATGTTGATTTTACATTAATGGAGGATGGTGGATTATCAAAATAGGATATGCGTCCCTAATGATGACAAATTGATGAGGAAATATTAGATGAAGCTCATATTACACCATATACAATGCATCCTGGGGATACAAAGATGTACAAGACAATCAGAGAACATTATTGGTTGAATGGTATGAAGAGAGGAATTAAAGAGTTCATTTACAAATGTTTAGTTTGTCAAAAAATAAAGGCAGAATATCAGGTCCCAGGTTATTTACTACAACCCTTGTCAATACGAAAATAAAAATTATAACGATCCTCAAAATGAACTAGGATAAACTACAACTTTGCTTTTGTTTTAAGGGGTTTTACATAGTTGATTTAATGTGTAAATGAGTTTTTAAGTCAGTCTTATTGAGTTTGAAGTCAATCATCAAGGAACGACCAAGACGTTCAACGACCAGTCATCTATGTGCTTGTATGCATTTATGTGGTTTTCTGCCTTGGTTGAAAGAATGCAGTGGGTAAACGTCAAGGAACATTTTAGGATCAAGGCTGAAGGACTCTAATTGATGTTGGTTGAATGTGTTTGACAAGGAGCCAAGCCAAAAGGGACAAGCTTTAGCAAAAAAGCCAAGGCTATCCCAAGTTGGCAACTCACTACCTCAAAGTTCACAGACCACTTCATGGCCACTGGACTTGACCAGTGTCTGTGAAGGTGGTAGTGAACATTACGTAGCCTCATGGAATCTTATAAAGGAAAGGAGGCTACTACCTCAAGAACCACGGCCCGTCAACTTGGACGTGAAGTCCTTCACGAGCTGTCAAGTTGGGTGTAGTCCCTGGGCGGGCTGCCCCAACTTGGTGAGTCCAAATTAATTCAATTTTAGTTTTCGTTAATTGGGGTTGATTTTAAAAGGTTTATACCATTAATATAAATATTTGTAAGTCTTAAAACCTTCCTTTAACTCATTATCCAAAGACCCCAAATCAAAACCCTCTAAAGTTTTCTCAAGTCAAAACCTCCATTGTTGAACCTTCAAGCTCCAAGGAAGAGGACCAAAGTCTTCAAGTTTTCAACCAATTTCGTGGATATATTATCAATAAGGTATGGTGATGTCATCTTTTATTCTTCTCGCATTCAAGGAGCCAATTTCAAAGGCTTTCCAAAGTATCTCAAAAAACCCCAAACCTTATCTCTAATTCTATGCATGGGTTCTTCCATGAAAATGTTTAAATCGATGCTTTATGATAAAATTGATTATACTTAGATCAAAACTTTCATAAACCCATGTATCTCTTGAATTCCATATACTGGCTCCAAAGTCGGTATGACGATGATGACTTAGTTTTGTTGAATTCATGTTTAGGTTATTATAGGCTATTGAATTAGGTATTGATTATGGTAGAATTGTTCATAGGCTTCCCTATTTTGATGATTATCTATATTGTACATTGTTGGATCATTGATATGTGTTTATTGTTTGTTTAATATTGTGTATATGGCTATTGGTAAGTGCCTTTGTAAAGTGAATTGATTGAAAAGGCTAAGCAATGGTGATGACGATGATTGGAAGGTGGTGAGTTGACCTAATACCTCCATATTGTGTTGAATTGGTATTGAAATTGTATTGATTGGTATTGTCCATTTATGGTGGCGGTGTTTATGTGTTTTAATTTCTATGAACATTGCCTTGTTGGCGTTATTATGTGAATTATAATGCTATCATGTTATAACTTGTGTAGAAGAACAATGTGAAGGATTATATGGTATATGTGTATGTGTGAGGTGAAAGTATGATTTCCTCTAAATGGTTATACGTGAAGATGATAGACTGTAATTGGGTCTCTATATTTTCATAGGATATCTTGTTAGGTAGACTTAGTTGCCCTACATAGTACTTCAATGTTATTGAATGCATGATATAATGATATTGTGTCTCGATTGATGAACTGTTTGTCCCTCTTCTTGATACTTTAAAATATTTGAAGTCTGTCTCTTGACTTTGTAGGCTTAGGCACCCTTTTCGTTTACGTGTATGAATGAATCAAGAATGAAAGTCTAGGATCGGTAGACCTAAAGTAGGTTCCCTTCTATGAAAGACTTATATGTAGAACCTTGAATATGAAAAGAAGGTTAAAGAATGAGCTATCCTTGGAAAGAGTATTATGAGTTGGTAGGACTAAGAAATGGTAACTTCTCAAATATTATTATGTGAATAAACTTACTCTATGAGAAACAAGGCAAAGAACCGACGAATATGCTTGTGGTAATGGCTCTACTTGAGGATGAGACTAGAGTAAAGGAAAATTGCGTACGCTGATCTTCAAAGGCATGACATTGAATATCAAGTTGGAGATAAAATATTCCTAAAAGTTTCTCTATGGCAAAATATTATTAGATTTGTCCAAAAAGGAAAGCTTAGTCCCTGACTTATTGGACCTTATTAGATACATGAAATTGTTGAACCAGTTACATATAAATTGTCTTTGCCACCTGAGTTAGACAAGATCCACAATTTTCCATATTTCTACGCTCAGAATATATCTTTCTAATCTATATCATGTTTTTCTAGATAAATATATTGAGGTTAATCCTTAGTTGATGTGTACCGAAGAACCTATCCAAATTGAAGCTCGAGAAGCAAAGCAACTTATAAAAAGAAAAATACACTTGGTAAAGGTACTTTGGAGGAACCATTCTGGAAAAGAATCTACCTTGGATAGACAAGAAGTCACAAGGACCTAGTATCCGCACTTATTCCGGGACTAGATTAAGATAAATTTTGAGACAAAATTTCTTTAAGGGGGAGAGAGTTGTAACACCCCGAAATATTATGGAAGAGTCGCATATCCATTTACTGCTGCTTAATTACTACAATATGTTTTATTCTTTTTTGGGAACATGAAATTTTGTGATATTTGCAACCTTGCTAAACATAAATTGTGATCGTAATTTAAGGTATTGTATAGGGGTATTTGACTAATTAGAATTACATATAAATTGAAAGTATTTGAATAGAGTATATACATATTGGTGTATATGTATTCAGTTTGGCAGCATATAATAATTCGGGCAGCATCTTTAGTGGCCATTGTACAAGTTACTAGCCTCACTTTTGAGACTATATTTTGACACCTCTTTAGTGAAATTAATCTCATCTGAAGTATAGGAACTTTAGAAAATTATCTAACAAGTTTTTCTTCAAAATTATGAGAAAATCTTGACCCTTTTTTCTGGAATTCGAGATACACACTTCTCTTTGGTAAGTGAAGAAAAATCTATTTCTATGTTGGGTAGTGTTTGGTGTGTTAATCATATCTCGTTCAATAGAACTTAGTTTAAAGTGAGTATATATTATTTGGAAAGCTAATTAGTATATTATCAACTCTTATGCTTCTATAAAACTCTGACTTAGATGTTATGGATTCGAAATATGTGATGCAACATAGGACAAGTTCTGTCGAGATATCTTATTTAAAAATCCTGTATGAAACAATATTTGTCTTGAGATGATATCATTTTGTACAAAATATATTTTTTGGTTATTCTTGATTGTTGATACCTTAAGATATGTACCTACTTCATTCGTGAAATATATAAAATCCAGTTTCGTCATCTTCCTTTTCAAATATAGGTTGCAACATGAGGTACTAGGCTGGCCAGAATTATTGTTTTAGGAGCATAGTCATATTTGTACTGGCTAATCTTACTTGTGATGATAATCCTATTTTACTTCAACATTATTGAGCTAATAGAAATTATATAAGTTATTTAATTATATTCTTAAGGTTGTATATACTCATGAATAAGTTGAGGAACTTGATACATTGGTTGGTCTATGGTTTGAACTCTTGAGGTGGTGTTGGATTGTTTCTTTTCTAAAGCATAGAGGTTTGCATATAAACTTGTACTTGAACTCTTTTACCTATTGGTATATCTGAAAGTTGATCTTGGTACCTTTTTTTACCTCTTGTAACTTTGCATTTTCATATTGGTATCCTTTAAGATGTTAAAGGCACTTTTATAACTCGCCCATCTGTATGGATTGTTTGATCACTTCGCATTGTTGTTGGAACCTTGTCCTTCTTGTGGCTGGAGTTTTTCACTATTGGAATGCCCCTTGATTCGGATCATTTGCCATATTGACTTTGGATTTTTAGTCAGTCTTAAGAATGGAAGTTCTCCATGTTGAGTAGAAACTAAAAATCCATTTTTAATATGCTTGGTTCTCTTGATTATTGGGTTTTCACCCTTCTTGATACCGGTCAATGAACCTTGTTCATACTTGTTGTGCTTGGTGTGATGACATGATGTATATATTGGGCAATCCTTGTTATAGAATCTCTTGAAAAATGGTACTATGAGTGTACTTGACATTTGGATCTTCTAATATCAAACTTGATACTCTTTATAGATTGTTTACTCGAGTTATTTCTTATGTTCAATTTTGCTTCCCATTACTTCAGAAAGGTAACTTGGTGAATCTGAGGGCTACGAACCTATAGTTTTTACACTACAAAGTTATATGCTTAGCGATAATTGTTCCTATCATAGGGAATGTTCGAGAGGATTCATGAAGCTGGCCACTGGAGATAGAGATTTTGAGAGCCTTAAGGAAGATCACATTTTCATATAGGCATCTATATTTTGTATAAACTTTGGGAGTTGTACATGATCGATGTGTTGTATAGTATATGAAAGTTTGAGGGTTGATTTAATCATGTCACCATGGGTTTTTATATAAGTATGGCTATACATTTTGATCTTTTTTGGGTATGTAAACCCAATTATTATAATATGTTAATTTACTATTTATTTTGAAAGTTTGTTTGAAGCATTAACCTGATGATTTGGGTACTCGAAAGTTGGTAATTTCATCCTTAAGTGTGAAGACAACATATGCATGAGAAGTGTGTCAGTTATTTGCTTATAAGATTTTGGGAGGATTTTTTCTTCATAACTTAAAATTCCGCGCCATATCAATTTTGACATCAAATAAATATTTAAAATGGGCAACATGCACATCCTTAACTAACTTATTCTTTAAGAACCTAATCCCTCAACTAGATTAAAATTAGTATGCCCTTCTCGAGCTATTCGACGTATGGGGAATTGATTTCTTGGGTCCATTTGTAAGCTCATTTGGAAATAAATATATCTTGGTCGTTGTATACTATGTTTCCAAATGGTAGAGGCCGTCGCACTCCCGAACAATGAAGGAAGAACTGTTGTATAGTTCTTGAAATGGTACGTATTTTCAAGATTTGGCACTCTGAGAGCAATCATTAGAGAATGGGGTATCACACGTTTGCTAAAAATGGTTTTCGATGGCACTGGACAGATATGGAGTAAAGCACAAAGTAGCAACCCTATATCACCTTCAAAGAAACGGCCAAGTCGAGGTGTCAAATCAGGAGATCAAAAGCATCCTAGCTAAAATATTGAACAACAATAGAACTAATTGTCTATAATGTTAGACAATGCATTATGGGCATACCGAACTGCTTACAAAACACCCATTGGAATATCGCCTTACTAGATAGTTTTTGGTAAATCATGTCACTACTTATTGATCTAGAACATAAAGCACTATGGGCATTGAAAGCTCTGAGTTTAGTCTTGACAAAGGCCTCAAGGGAAAGGCTAGAGCAATTGAATAAAATAGATAAATTCAGACTCAAAACCTATGAGATCTCAGCCATTAACAACAAGAAGATTAAGAAATGGAATGATTCAAGAATAGTCCAGAGAGAATTCAACTAAATGGACTGGTTGTTGTTGTTGCATTATAAATTTTGACTCGGGATATTTCCAAGGAACCTCAAATTCAAATGATTCGGGCCTTTCATAGTGATACGAGTGTTCACTAATGGTACTATAGAAGTTGCTGGTAAGGAGGGACTTCCATTTAAGGTGAACCAGTCTTTGAAATTATATATTGGAGATTGCCACAAAATATCCTTAGTTGACAAGGTATACCTAGAAGATGCTTGATAACATCCCCACGTCGTGCCACGATGTTAAATAAATCTCTTCTTGAGAGGTAACCCATGTGCTAAATAATATGTGTGTTGAATGTTGTTGGTGAAGGAAGGACCAACGAATCGCCAAACCCACTCACCTAAAGGATCTATAGAGGACAATGAGAATTAGGAGTGAGCGCGAAAACATAGAAACTCAATGCAACACCAATAGTAGTAAATATTTCCTATCACCCTTATTTATTTATGTTTTGTCTAAGTGTCATTCTTTATTGCAATAACTTAGAATTGTTGAGGTGTACATTCAAGTTGTTCTTTTGTGAATTCGTGTATCGATTTCGATCAATACCGATGACTGGAATGGTTCTCCCAATTGAACAAACATGAATATGCAACTACGACAAGACTAAATGAAGTTGCATATACAATATATGAACTCTTTGCATCTCTTTGTGAGTAGCCAGTTGTCAAATTGATTCTCATGTCATTACCCTTGCAGACTAGCGGAAGTATGAAGTGTTGTTTGAAGGAAGTAACAATTCCTTGTGTGATAAGCTTACCTTGAATCATGCATGAATAAACCTAGAATTTTCCCCGTTAGTCTAGTCTACTAAGGCCTCATTTGTTTGCACTTAGTGGCGGTCTGAATATTAATGAATCAAATTTACCTTATTCACTGTGTTTGTTTTTGAGGACTGAATCTTAATTATTCAGATTTAGTTCATTAAGTTTGTTTGTTTTATTTCCTTATTTACCTCTAATGGGTCTGAATATATCTGAATGAATCAGATCTATAACACATGCTTAACACCATTTAGACTAAAAATAAGACTCCTATCATAATTCAACTACATCACAACAACTCATAATTTTTTTCTTATTTAATTAATGTTCATTAGATGCTTACCGCTATAATTTATTTTATACTTACTAACTTAATATACTTAATAATTAATCAATATATTTGAATTAAAAAGCACTCCCATGATCTAATATTTTCCCGGTTTCAGAAAATAAGAAAGTTAATTATTTGATAGATAACAATATCCAATGGACATTATAAAATAAAATAATTTAATAAAATATTGCATTACTACTCTATATAAACTATTTTACATTGCATTACATTAGATTCTCAAAGTTTTTTAGCGCAAACAATAGTCACATTAATGATGTAACTTAATGTTAAATTCTTAACAGATAAATCATATTACCTTGTTATGATAAAAATGTTCAAAATATTATTTCTATCTAAAAAAACTGATTTACTAAAATGAGGCTTTTATAATAATTTATTGATATAGCATTTAATTTGAGATGTACATTCAGATATTGAAAACAAACAACCCTAATGATCATGTGTTCAGATTAAGAGATGAAATCTTGATATTTAGATGTTCATTCTGATTTACAAATCTAGATCTTAATGCATATCTTAATATTCAGATGCCTTAATCTTAATGGATACAAATGAGGCCTGAGTGATGCTTTCTCTTGATATGATCTTAGGAAATTCTATAGAATGTGATCCAACTTGGCGTATACCTTTTTTATGACATCCTTTGTGATTGCGTGACCATCTTTTGAAAACGCTTTGAGCCTTAACCTTCTTTAGAATAAACGGTACGAAGACAAAACATTTTTTTATCCATTCCGCTTTATCCTCATGAAAGATTGGTTTAATTGAAATTACCAACTTACGCTTGTGGTGAAAATGAAAGGAAGAAGTCAAAAGAAGTTCAAGGAACCCTTTAACCCATGGTGTTACGAAAATATGGAGACCCTATTAAGAAGGAAAAAAAGAAATGAAAAGAAAATTTGTGGAATAAAAGTTAAAATGGAATAGGGTTTCCAAGCAATCTATGGGAAATGAATAAATGGATGACTTATGAGCACTAACAAAGATGAAGAAGGAAGAAAAAAGAAAGTGTTATGAGCACCAAATTTCATTAGGATTTTTAGTAACTAAGCCTAAATTACTTGCACTCGGCCCCATTACAAGCCTTATAAAGACCTTTTTGATATGGAGAAAGTGGAAACAATTGTTGAGTAGAAAATAAGGGCAAGCCTATGGGTGAAAGAATGCACTGTGTTCCACTTTTTTAGAATAAGCATTGTATCTAATTCATCAATTTTAAATTGATTATACACTTGTGTGTGAAAATGTATTCGTCATTTGTGTGAGGGAATTCAAATGCTTATGTTTGAGCTTGAACTTGCATTTAAAGAAATTAATGCGAGCTCAAGAATTTTTGATAATGGTGTGTCACAATTTGAATCTTTGAGGGTGTTGATGAGTCCACAAATCTGACTCATTTAGGGCTATATTTTAAGAGAATCAGTTTCTCAAATGCTTATTTTATATAAATGTCTAATGAAAACTGATAAGTTTTAGGTATTTGAGGAAGCATGAACACTATGTCTCAAAAAGAAACAAAAAAGACTGAGAGAACAAAAGAAATGAACGCTTGAGTAGAGCCAAATCCACTTGGTGGTTTGTCAATAAGCATGGATACCACCTTTTGTTTCATTAAGCCGTCCCTAAATATAAAGACCAAATCAGAGGAAAGGAACATTCAGAAAAGCACTTAAGTGATTCAGCGAAGCTACACTGGACCATCGAAAGTTACAGAACAATGGAATAAAAATGAACAAGATAACAATGAGGAATATTAAAGTACGCGTTTCGCTGACAAAAACGGCGCCATGGGACTTAATCGCCGAAGATAATGTGAGTTCTTAGTATCAACGACTGATGGGTGAAACACCAAGAAAAAAGGTGAGACGGATAGTGGGTGGGAGAACCCATAATTCATACAGCCTTACCTTATAATGTGTCCGATCAATAATTGACGATAAGCTAAAGGTGGAGTAGCATACGAAAGGCGGATTGCCGAAGTGCTCAGTGATCCCAACTAACTTCGCCATACCATCCTTCGCAACACAATTTCAAACACTTTAAATAATAGAGTTAGATCAGTTTTCTTTGGATTCCGAATTAGTTACAAATAATAGCATATTTTCTTAGTATTTTTTATATTTTAGTCTCATGTTTTGTAAGGGTTTTTGAAGACTTAAAGAAAAAGGGTTTCATCTTCCCCAAATTGGAATTGGGTCTCCTTAACTCATCTTTCTTTGCTCAAATCAAGATCTTATTTCTCATACCCAATTGTGGTTTACCCCAATTCTATGGGTGTGATTTAGCAAATATGGGTTAATATTGTTGTTGAATCATTCTTGTTTGTAGATTAAATGTAGTTTAAAGGTGATTTTGTCTAGTGGTTGCGGTTGAATCTAAGGTATTTATAATTGCAAATATAAATTCACATATGTATTTTTGGCTTTCTTGAGAGAGAGGTCGTGAAACCAAGATCTCTACATTGATGATCAAAAGAGTGGGTCGATATGAGGTTCAACCCAAGAGGGTGAGCCCTAGTCCCATATTCTAACACTCAGCTCAAGAGAGTGAGTTGGTTAAGGCGTAGGATGGTCTTCAAGAAGCAATTAGGTGTCATAGAGGAACCCATTTGAAATGGGATAAGTTTCTTGAGAGAGAAATTATTTCCATATAAAGCATAACCTCTAAAGATTTTCTATCGAAAACATTAACCCAATAATTTATATTTATCAGTATTGCGGTCACGTCCCAAGAATTTTCCCTCTCATTGATTAGATTTCTTATTATTTTTTGTTATTTTTACTACTTGTGACAACCCCTCCCCCTTGATATTTGGCACTTTCGTGTCCCCCCCTTTATTTACAGTGTTTTTAATCTCAAATTTATTTAGATACGACTAATTAGAATGAAATTCTAATAATCTACAACTTTGCACTGCCACGCCCTTAGGACACAACCCAAACCATTAGTTGGTTACTATATTATCGAAGATGGTAGACACGAGAACTGGAAGTTGTGTCGTTGGTCATGATAAGAATAAAAAAGGCACCACTTTCGGGGAGCAATGTCACATAACAATGTAGTTAAATATATCCTTTATTCTTTCTTAGTTTTAGCTTTACTAACTTAACTTTCAGTTTTGTTTCATTTGTTTTGCTGACCTTTTTTAGGAAGAATGAGTTTAAACGGGAGCAATGGTAGCCAGGTGGGCCACCAAGACGACATTGGAAATCACAACGATGTAAAAGAGACCAACATCAAAAACTATCATCTTACGGGAGGTTTTGGATCCATCCTCATACCTCCGGCTAAGGAAAATGCAGTTTTTCACATAACAAGTGCCATGTTGCAACTCTTGGAGTTAAAGGAACTCTTCAGTGAATTGGCTCATGGGGACCCTCAAAAGCATCTTCAAAACATAGTAGATGTGTGCTGACCCTTCTCTATTAAAAACATATCTAAGGAGTCCATCCATTTGAGGCTATTCCCTTTCTCGTTAATGGGAGTGGCATTGAAATGGTTAACAGAACTTCTACGAGAATCCATCACTTCTTGGGAAGAATCGGTAACCGCATTTCAAGTGGTATTTTTCCCTCCTTCAAAGATTATGTCACTCCGAAAGAGCATACACTTTATACTTGGTTGCAGTTCAAAACGATGGGTCTCCAATGCCTGACCCATGGTCTTTTTGATAAAGTCATCCTTCAGTATATTACCATAGCCTTGATTAGTTAAACAAAGATGTATCTGACCAACTCTCGCTCAGAGGATTGATGCAACTACCATATGCACTAATAGCACAAATTTAGAAAGGACGACTATCAACATAGCATGGTACACCCGTGAACACCAAGTATCTCCTCACACCTTTATGCCATCTAAGGCTTAAATTGAAAAGGACAATGAGAGAGACCGAAACATGGCCAAGATTATGACATAACTTGACAATTTATCCAAAAATGTCATGGGGGTTGGTGCCCGAGGTTTCAATGTCGTGGGGGTTGCATGTGCAAACCCGAAAGATGTGATGTTTTACGCTTTATATATTGAGAAGGTAAACTTTAAGACCAATAAAAATGAAGGATACCGTTCAAACTACCCGAGGCAAGGTGGACATCAATGATAGGGTAGAGACGAAGGCTCGAAATATAGAAATAGTGAATGGAGGGACAGTAATGCAAATTGGAAAGACGACGAGAATGATAGATATGTGCCTCCGCATGAGCACTAGAATCCCAAGGATTTGGAAGGTGGACGGCATAAGGATATTCTCTCACATATACTCAACAAATTTGAAGGGTCGAACAAGATGTTGAAAGGCATGAAGGAAGATATGTCCACCCTTAGTCAGAGCATCACCTCCCACACAGTTTCGATCTAACTGTTGGAAACCTAGATTGTTCATACATTCTCTCACCTAAATCTGTGACTGCAAGGAGGTTTGCCTAGTGATAATATGTCCAACCTCAAGAATGAGATTTGAAATTGGGCTAGCATCGTGCCGCGACGTTAAGTAAGAAATTAATTGGGAGGCAACCCAAAATCCTTTAGTTATTTTTTGTGTCTTGTTGAAATAATGATGTGTTTGTTGTACAACATAAAGTCAGGGAAATGTATGAAAAGGTGAATGAAGGTGAGAAACCAGTCTTGTTGGTGAACCACCAACAATTTGGCGACCCCAATTTTTCTTCCGCCGTCCGCCTCAAGATAACTTTAGATGGTCCCTATTAAAGTCAACCGTCTGTAGGAATTATTTGTGCATCGCCAACCAGATTAGCAACCTGGATGAAGACCACTGTTGGAATTCCCATGTGAATCAACCATCCTGTCGAATTCAGTGAAGAAATTAGGCACTTGCTCCTTCACTGAATGAAGGGGGGAGCGTTACTAATGTCACTAAATGGTAAGAATCTGGACGGACCTTGCAAACAAATGGCTTAAAGGTCTAGGTTCATTTACTCTCCCTTACTTTTTACTCTTCACAAACTCACACTACCACTCTAGTTTATAATTCTTGCACTTTTAGAGTATTCTAATTGTTGGAATCGTGCTCGGATCTGGATTACATTGCTTCCTAGAACCTCTGTAACATTTTAATCAACATCAAAGGCTGGTATTGTAAACCTTGTATATACTTTGCCGAAATTGTACTCATTTGCATATTGTGAATCTTGTTGAAGTTATTCCAAATCACTGTAAGAGAATAGGTTATATGGATTATGGATTGTCATTCGATCACTCAACATTAATGATAAAATTCGATTTGCCAATGCTTTGAATTGCATTATTATTCCATGCAAATGTGCATTTTCTATGGGTCTTATCTGAATTTGTTTTATAGAGGTTTAAATTGAATTATCAGGGGTTGTGAAATTTCATTACGTAAATGAGTTGAAAATAGGCACGAGGAGTCATTTGGGGAGCTGGGCTAAGCTCACCAAAACATTCGGTGGTTCGCCTATCCTTTTTGCCTTCAATGCAATGCCAAACCAGTCGTGATCCTGTAACTTTTGGCGGTAAGTCTGATGTCGCCAAACATTCTCGGTGACTCACTGAATGGTTCTTCATTTGCCCTTTGTCTGCACCCTTTCACCTAAATGGATGAACACTTCATCAACTAGTTTGGTAAGTGATTCTTCCTTCGTAATCCCTCTTGTCCCTATTTAAATACTTTCTAAATTTTACTTGAAGTTTTTGCATAAATGAATATATAAAAGGTAGACGGGAGAGACATGGAACACTGACAAATAAGAGCACGAGATTTTAAATGAGATGATAAGATGGCAGAACCAGCAAAAGAAATAAGAGACAAGAAGAAAGTGAGTTCCAACAGGAGGTCCACTGACCCTACAATAGCTTCGTGGAAACATGGATTCTATGTGGGTATAAACTATTTTCTGGAAGACCCTTACTTATGTAGGATGATTGCAGCTAAATTGCCGCACAGTCTAAGCAAAATGAACACAATGAGAACTAAAATGAAAATACTCCGAGGAACATTGTCAAAGTCTAGGATAATGTATCAGGAACTAATGCCCCTAAAAATTGAGCGAGGAGTTAGATGGAATCCCCTCTTTACCTCTTTCTTTTTTTTCTTTCTTTTCACTCCAAAATATTTATCAGTTGCATTTGAGGACAACTGTTGCTTATTTGTGGGAGCGGGGTCATGGCCCACCTTTATTTGTTTTTTTAGAGATGTTTTGATTTTGTAATTGGGTTGGCTCTTTTAAATCATGTTTATATGCTCTTCGTGGATGTTTAAGCTAATGGCTTCTTGATTATAAATTGCAAATTGATTTTGACACACTTCCAAAATAAAATTATATTTTTCAAAAATAATTGCCAACTCTTGTGTTGAAAGTGATTTTGATGCTTATCATGACCAACGACACTACTTTCTGTTAGAGTCTATAATGGTCGATAATATAGTAATCCAACCAAGGGTTTGGGTCGTGTCCCAAGGGAGTGGAGTCAAAAGTTGTATCTAATTAGAATTTCATTATAATTAGTCATAGCTAATGAAATTTGCAATCAAAAACATTGTTGATAAATAGGGTGACACGACGGTGTTAAATATCAAAAGGGGGGGGGGTTGTTGGGGTTGGTCACAAGTAGTAAAAATAATGAAACATAATAAGAAATCTAATCAATGAGAGGGGGAATTCTTGTACTGTGACCACCATACGGATTAATATAGGTTATAGGGTTCATGCTTTCAATAGAAAATCTATAGAGAAATAGTGACCAGGCAAAGCCTTATATTGAAATAAGTTCTTTCTCGAGCAACTTACCGTGTTTTGAATGGGTTCCTCTTAGACACCCATTTGCTGCATGAAGACCAGCCTAGGCCTTACCCGACTAACTCTCTCGAGCTGAGTGTTAGGATATGAGACAAAGGCTCACCCTCGTGGGATAAAGCTAATGTCGACCCACTCCTTAGGCCATCAATCTAGCGGTCTTAATTTCACGACCTCTCTCTCGAAAGCCAAAAACACATGGGTGAATTTTTATTTGCAACTACAAATACATTAGATTAAACCATAACCACTACACTAAATCACCATTAAACTACATTTAATCTACCAACAAATATGACCCATTAATAATATTAACCCATATTTGCTAAATCACACCCCTAGAATTGGGGTATTTAGCCACATGTAAAGAAATAGAAATTATACCTTCAATAATGATGAAATCATATGTGTATGAGAAATAAAGTCTTTATTTGAGCAAATAAATAAGAATTAACGATAACCACTTCCAATTTGGGAATATGAAACTCTCTCTTGTTCAAGTCTTCAAATACCCTCACAAAATTTTTGAGTAAAATATAAAAAGTACTAACAAACTATGTTATTGTTTGTAATTAAGTTGGAATCCTAATAAAAATGATCCAAATCCCATAAAACTATATTTGTACTAGTAATTATATTTTTTAGATTTTTGTTGTAGTTGATCAATCGACGAATATAGTGGGAATTTCCAATTGACTCGACTATTAACCCATAGGTGTAGTTCACCGCCTTCTGGTACAATCTTCATCATCGTCATGCTTTGGTTCATTGGGAGATGAGATGTTGTTTGACAAAACAACTCACGATGCACCGATTTCTTCTCACCTCTCTCGTTTTGACCCTTTCAGTAAGGGATCAACACAATGGAACAAAAGGCGTTATACATGCCTATTGGCAATCCGCCAAGTGGACTTGGCGATGCGAAAGCATCCATTTCTTCAGTTCTCTCATCCTTTTTTCTTCTTTTTGCGACATAGTGTCCATGATTTCCTTAGATCCTCAAATACCTGAAACTTACGAGTTTTTCATCAGATATTGAGATAAAATAAGCAGTTGAGGACACTATTTATATTCAAATATAGCCTAAATAAGTCCAATCTGTAGACTAATCAACACACCCAAGTTAAACTTTTGTTTGTCATCAAGTAAAACTCAAGTTCTACAGTTCAAAAGGATGTCTCAATTAGTGCTACACAAGACTCAATCATGAATACACACAAGACCAAAACTACTTATATAAAGATCAATTATGTACTCAAAGATTCAAGTTATAATACACCATTATCAAAGATTCTCAAGCTCGCATTACTTGCTTCAAAGGCAAGTTAAAGCTCAAACATAAGCATTCGAAAACCCTCACACAATTGATGATTCCACTTTCACACACAAATGTATAATCAATTTAAAGTTCAGAAATCAGATACAACGCTCACTCTGAAAAAACAGGAACACAATGCATGCTTTTACCCATAGGTTTGCCCTTATGTTCCAGTCAACAATTGTTTCTACTTTATCCATATTAAAAAGGTCTTTCTAATGCTTGTAATTGAGATGAGTGCAAAGGTATGCTCATTTAGGCTTAGTGACTAATAATCCTCACGTAATGTGGTGCTCATATTACTTATTTTCTTCTTCCTTTTTCATCTTTGTTAGTGATCGTAAGTCATACTATTATTCATTTCTCGTCGATAGCTTTGAAATCCTTTTCTATTTTGACTTTTATTTCACAAGTTTTTTTTTATTCTTTATATAAATTATATATATGTATGTATGTATGTATGTATGTATGGAAGGTCTCCATCTTTTTGCAACATCATGGGTTAAAGGGGGACTTTCCTTGAACTTCTTTGGACTTCTTCCTTTTCTTTTCACCACACCCCCAACTTGGGCTTTTATCCGAAGTTGTCTATTTTGAATCAAACCAATCTTTCATGAGGACAAAGGGAAATGGATGAAGAAAGTTATATTTTTCATTTAGTTTCTTCTAAAGAATGTTAAGGATCAAAGGGTGTTCAAGAAAGGTTCACACAAGCACAAGGTTTGTCACAAATGTTGTATACGTCAAGTTGGCTCACACTCTATAAAATTACCTAAGATTATATCAAGAGAACACATCACTTAGAAAACTAGACTATCTGGAAAAATTATAAATTTGTTCATGCATGTTTCAAGGTAAGCTGATCACACAAGGTATTGATACTTACGTCAAACAAGACTTCAACTCCGGCTAGAGTGAAACGGTCATTACACAAGAATCAATTTGACATATGGCTAGACACAGTGAGATGCATAGTGTTCACATATTGTCCGTGTAACTTCATTTGGTCTCTTCATAGCTGCACATCATGTTTGTTGGATTGGGAGCACCATTTAAGTTTTTGGTATTTATCGAAGCCGATACTCGAATTCGCAAGTGAACAAACACTTTCAACATAAGAGGTGGCAATAATTTTTAAAAAACATGTAAATTTTTCTTAAGGGTGTGAAACTCAATTTCCAAATTAAAATTAAAAAGCCATCATCTTAAACATCCACGAAGAGCAGATAAACATGATTTAAAACATAACCGCCCAAATAAACACTAAAACAACATAAATATTAGTACAACAGGTGTGGGCCTCAGCCTACCAAAATCAAAAAGTATTTGTCCTCAAATATATAAAAATAATCTAGATGTCAATTTAAATGATGACCAATATAGGACGTAGTGAATAATCCTTATTAGGTAGCTTCTTTGAGTTGGAGTCCTTCAACAACTGTAACTTTAAGCACAAGGTGATTTGGGGACGTTAATCAAACTTCCAAGTGATTCAGCAAGCTCTATACAGCTTCGCTAAGTGATTTAATGTGCCTTTCATCAACCCACATCCCCGAATTATTCATAAACCACCCTTTTGTGCGTTGTTCTGAAGTTTGTTCTGTCTGTTCTCACTCAGAGAAAACATTTTCACTTTAGGGTCATTTGGCGCATCACCAAATGAATTTTGTACTTCACCGAGTTTTACACAAATCCTTATCAAATCTGAATGTTCAAATGGAGGTAATAATTAGGGTCGACGAACCAGTGGGTGAATCGCTGAAACTTTCTTGATATCGTCAAGTTTTACAGACTCCACGTTTACAGGGTGCGTTGACTTAAACGGCGGAATAGCACTGGTCACCAGCGTCTTCAACGACTTGCCAACTGGGTCTATTGCTCTCCATTTTGAACCTTTAAAGCACCTACTGAACTTCAATTTCTAAAACTAACACACCATCATTTCACCAAAACTAAAATAAAAGATAATCAGGGGCTTGATGTTGCCTTTCAAATAGTGTCTTAGTTAACGTAGTGGCATGACGAAAGTTAACAATTTAAGCTTCATAGTGGAGGATACATACAATAACCCCCTTCTTCCCTATGCGTGAATATGAGGTAATCTTTTCACCACAAACTTTTCTAGGTGCTGGATAGTTTTGGAGTGAAAAATAATACGCTTCATTCCATCATTGTCTACTTTTAATTTGTCCAGCGCTCTAACTTGATCACTAAACTTGAGTAGAATGGTTGAGAGCATTCCCTCAATGCGTTCCACATACTTTTCCCTATGCACTCTCCTTCGTAGAGAGGGGTGCATTTATCATTTTTCATGCACTGAGATTCGATCTTCATCCCTCTCTTAGACAATCAATCAACCTATGTTTTCAGCGTGGTCAACATAATGTCTCTCTCCTTTTATCGCTAAGCATCAGCCATGTGGTCTAGAAACTGAGAGGCCATCATGTAAACCACCTATGCAATCCCTCCTGGAATTAGTTGGTCAAGTAGGTTCTTGTTTCTGGGATAGAGGATTCTGTAGAATCAATCCAGAAGGACCATGTCAGGAATGTCATGATTTCGGCCTTGAGATATTATCCCTTAGAACCTTACCCATGATTTATGTATTTTCCCCCTCCATCTGCTGATGGTAAGAATGCGGTTTTCGGACTCTCAATAGCTCTAATGTGGGGGGGGGGGGGGGAGAACTCCATTAGTTCATGGATTCGTACTAAAATTATTTACAACGTGCTTCATAACACAACTTGACAAGGCAAAACCAGAAGTAAGGTTAGTAAAATTGCAACTAAAAAAAGAACGAAAACTCTACTAAACTACATTTTCACTTAACACCATTCCCGGGGAATGACACCGGTTTGATGCTTATTGTGACCAATGACACTACTTCTGGTTCAAATGTCTACGATCATTGTAATATAGTGATTCAGTCGAGGGTTGGGTTCCTATCCCAAGGGAGTGGTGGTAAAAAATTGTAGCTAATTAGAATTCCCTCTAATTAGTCGTAGCTAAAGAAATTTGTGATTAAAAACATTGTAAATAAAGGTGGTGACACGATAGTGTCAAATATCAAAGGGGGAGTTTGTCACAAATAGTAAATATAACAAAATATAATAAGAAATAGAATCAATGAGAAAGGGAATTCTTGGGATTTGACCACATACGTATTAATATAGATTATTAGGTACATGCTTTCGATAGAAAATCTGTAGAAAAATATTGACTAGGCTAAGCTTTATATGTAAATAAGTTCTCTCTCGAGCAACTTACCCCGTTTTAAATGGTTCTTCTCAGACACCCAATTTTCACATGAAGACAAGACTATGCCTTACCCCACTCACTCTCTTGATCTGAGTGTTAGGATATGGGACTAGGGCTCACCCTCTCGGGCTGAACCTCATGTTGACCCACTCTTTAGGCCATCAATCTAGCGGTCTTGGTTGGGAGACCTCTCTCTCGTGCAAGCCGAAAACACATCGATGAATTTGTATTTGCAACTAATTATCTATTAGGTTAAATAACTATCACTATATTAAATCACCATTAAACTACATTTGATCTACCAACAAGCAAGACCCAACAATAATATTAACCCATATTTGCAAATTTATACCTCCAAGTATTGGTGTTTTCAGCCACATATCAAGAAATAGAAACTATACCTTCAATGATGATGAAATCAAATGGATATGAGAAATAAAGTCTTGCTTTGAGCAATGAAAGAAGAATTAAGGAGACCCAGCTCTAGTTTGGGGAAGATGAAATCGTTTCTTCTTCAAGTGTTCAAAACCCTTACAAAACTTGAGACTGAAATATAAAAATTACTAAAAAAATGTGCTATTGTTTGTAACTATGTCAGAATCCTAAGAAACCTAATCCAACTCCCTTAAAACTAAAATTCTACTTGTATTTATGGCTTTCAAATTTGTAATGTAGAGGATCATTCGACGACTTTAGTTGGAATCGTTGATTGACTCGGCGGTTAACCCATTAATCTAGTTCACCACCTTCTGGTAAGGCCTTCAGCATTGTCGTTCTTTGTTCAATGGGCAATAAGATATTGCTTCGCGAAACTACTCGGTGATGCGCCGACTACTTCTCTCTTTTGCCGTTTTTGCCCTTTCTTTCAGGGCTCAGCACTTTTGAACAAAAGGTGGAATCCATGCCTATCAGCGGTCCGCCAAGTGCTCTTGGCTATGCTCAGTCATCCATTTCTTAAGTTCTCTTAGCCTTCTTGCTCCTTTTTGCGACATAGTGTCCATGATTTCTTTAGATCCTCAAATACTTGAATGAGTCCACTATGTGGATATTGAGATAAAATAAGCATTTGAGGACACTATTTCTATTAAAATATAGCCCTAAATGAGTCCAATATGTGGGCTCATCAATTTTCTTGCAAAAAATACTAAAGGTATCCTAAAGATTTATAGTTAAAAATTGTCAAAAGAGATTTTCTTACAAATTTGTTATCAAGTAAATCCTCATGAAATTAGTATAATATAATATATTTGATCCATTTTTGGATGATAAATAATCATTTTAATTCACTTTTTTTAAATTAAGTTTAATTTCTAGATTTTCTAGTTATTTTTAGTAGTTCTATTTCTAAATATTATCTTCTTATTATAATTCATGTTTTTGTTGTGATTGGAAGAGAAATTTTATTACAAATTGTAGGTAAATTACTTGTGAATTTTTGCAAAAAAAGACTAAAGTTATTCCGAAGATTTTTGGTTAAAATTAGTAAAAGGGGATTTTAATTACAATTTTTTTGTCATGACCCAAACTGTCATGATGGCACCCAAACTAACTTTCCACTGGGGAAACCATTATGACTAACCAACTAACCCCAAAAATAAACATTTAAAGATACGAAAGCATGTTCAAATGTATAAATAACAATGGAATTCCCATAAACTCCAAAAGTTTTTCCAAAAGATACCAAACAAATGCAGAAGAACGCCTAGAATATGAAAGTCAATGTACCAAAACTCTAATTTCAACAAGTCTAAGAAACTGGGTGCAACCCAAACCAAACATACGATTATATAAAATGCTAGTCTATGTTTGAATAGAAATGGACTAAACATAACGAGAACTCATGGAAGTTTGGAAGAATTGAACCAACCTTGAATTTGATATTGATCATTGATCTACTAGATGAGGTTTGTCAGTAGCCTCCAGAAGATGCTCTGTACTCAAAAAAGAAAGAGAAAGTGCATTATAAGTATACAACCACAGTGTACAGGTAGGATCATGCAGCTATTCCAGTAAGTGAAACATACATAAGTAGTTACAACATAGTAAACATGCATATACCAAACATATACAATACCAATTATTATTTTTTGGAGCAACGTACAATTCCACATTCTCAACAATACACTTATATGACAAGTCAATGGTCCCCTCATCGAACACATACCTAAACTATTAGTGTGTCGAATCATGACACACGATCCAAGTTAGTGTGTCCGAACGTGACACTCGTTCCAATATATATGATAGTATATGATATCCAATCCCACATAGTGTGTCGTGATGCTACGTTCGATCCATTCGACATGCCAAAATCATTTTAACAATTTACATTATCATAATCATACTAATTTACATTGGGTGTGATCAATAGTGCAATATTCGTATCCATACATGTATTACATTGAACCAATACTAACACACATCCCACAAAAATGAAATCAAATCATCACCTACCTCGAATAAATCTTGATTCCTCCTAAGAAACTTGTGTCTTCCCTTTTCGGATTCTTTTCGCTTATTGTTAGTCTATAAATAATTAATATAATGTGAGGATCGATAATTAACGTCTAATTTACCCAAATTAAGACAAGCCAATAACTAAAGACCAAAACCAAGAGTGAAATCCTTACCTTTAACACCAAATTTCATGGAAAACCTTGAAGACACTCGGGGGCGTCTCCGAACTCTAAAGAATGAAGTTTGTAGAATAATGACGTTTTGGGGTTTAATTCTGACTTAAGTCATGACTGTCCCACGGTGAGGGCCCTAACCCGCTACAGCAGCCCCACCTTGGCGGGAATATATCCCACCTTTGCGTCTTGCATGGAAACAGAGAGTGTGATTTAGAGTTTTAAACCCCTATTTCACAACACAACTTCAACTAATGATATTCAAAAACTAATTGTTCACGCTAAGATCAGTTTAAGGAGTTTTACAAGCCCGAATCGATTTTGTAAAGTTGTATTGGTTCCTTAATATCTTATTGTCTAATCATGTGATTAAAATCATGAATAGAGATCTCATTCATTACCACATTTCCCAAGACCTCACATGACTCAAATTTCATCCAAATCAGAACTAGGCTAGGAATTTCAAAGTTACTACCCAAAATATTCATGCCCCCAATTTTTTTCCCCAATATTCTTTCCCTAGAAATGGAATTAGTTCATTACCGTAGATACAAATTTACCCATCACTCTTCCCCGAGTGATCTAGTAGGAAAGACTGGCTAAGGTAATGGTAGAGTAGTACCTGAATCACTGAACAATTGGGATACTTGTTTTGAATGTCCTTCTCGATCTTCTAAGTGGCTTTTTTAACCAGGCGATACTTCCGTTGAACTTTCACAAACTTAATCTACATGGTCCTCAATTTATGAACATCATAATCAATAATTACAATCGATTCCTCCTCATATTGAATGTCTTTCTCTAACTGAACTAAGTCTCGTTATATGATGTAATCCCCGTTCCCATGATAGTTCTTCAATATAGACACATAAAATATTTGTTGAACTCTAGATAAGTTAGGAGGTAAAGACAACCTATAGGCCACTGCCCCTACACAGTCAAGACTTCGAAAGTTCTAATGTATCGAGGACTAAGCTTGTTTTTCTTGCTGAATATCATCACTCCTTTCATGGGTGACAATTTAAAAAGAAATTTTTCACCAGTCTAAAATGCAATATCTCTTACATTATGATCTTCATACTTTTTCTAACGACTTTGAGATGCTAGAAGTTTATCATGGATACTTCTTACCTTTTCATGTGCATCCTTCACCAAGTCAACCCCCAAAGGTTTCACATCTCCATCCTCAAACCATCTTATGGGTGATCTACATCCCCTTCCATAAAGTGGTTCAAATGGTGCCATATCAATGATGGAGATGTAACTATTATTATAGGAGAACTCACACAAAGGTAGGAACTTATCAAAATTTCCTCCAAAGTCAATCTCACATGCCCTTAAAATGACCTCTAACACTTGAATGGTCATCTCTGATTGCCTATCCATCTACAAATGGAATGTTCTGCTAAAGATGAGTTGCGTACCAAACTCCTCATGTAATTTTCCCTAAAACTTGGATGTGAACTTTGTGCCAAAGTTTTATAGTAAGGGTAACCCGGTGCACCTTTATTTCTCTTTCACATACACCTTAGCAAACAATTGCACATTACAGTCTACTCTCACTAGAATGAAGTGGGTAGACTTAGTCAGACTGTCAACCACTATTGTAACTACCCACAGGTAAACCCTAGAAGTAAGAGCATTCTTGAGTCACCATACGACATATGAGAATCCAAAAAGTCTCACTTAAGCCACTCATACCACTCGCTACACAATATACTATAGAAAATAAGTAAGTTTTAAAACTTTTTTCACACACGAAGAACTCTTTCATCAATACATAAACGGAAGACTTTCTTTCAAACATTAAACCTTTACAATGTCTTATTAAACCATCTATACTTTGCAATATACAACATTTGGGACTAAGCCCATACAGGACATAAAAATATATCTAAGAAATAAGGAACATGGATTTTGTCCTCGAATCGATGAGGACTCACCAAAACATCATCTTCAACCCTAAGAAAGATATATGTCTTTCATGGCATATCAAGTCTTCCATTTCCCGACATTTTAGTTAAAAAAGGAAAGAAGTGGTTAGCACATTTAATGCACTAAGTATGGAATCCAGGGAAAACCCATGAAAAGGGGACATTTTGTGAATAACATGATTTCATTATCATTAGATAAAAACTTCATAAATAGTTTAAGAGACATAATACAATGCAATAACCACATATAGAACATATTCAAGTAACCTTTATCACACCAGCTTCACACATAAACCATATATCACAAGAAAACATCAAGAACACTTCAAAGAACATAAACATAAGACCCTCCTCCCAAAGGTGATTTTAAAGTTCACTTCAGTGAGTTATGAAGCGACCTCCCTTACAATCCCTTCGCACCACAAAGGAGATCCTTTAGAATACCTAAAATAATATTATTCACATTTCATAAATCAAACTCCCTACCTAGAGTTACTCTAAGACTCACCTAGGTAAGATAAGAAAAGAACGCCCACACACCCTCTCCAAGCCTACCTAGAGAATCCTCAAAGCTACCCTAGATAGATACCTTTCAAATTAACATGTCTTTATCTTAATTCATTAGGTTCATTTAACCATAAATAAGACATTCAACACTTAAGGACATTCACATAATGGTCTTGGAGAAAACCTAGGGAACTCACATATTAATGTCTTCAAAACCTACTCGTGCAATGTCTAGATAGAGTCTCATTCCACTACCTAAACTTAATAGAAATTATCCAACACTAGCATGTATCCCACATGATGAGAATAGGAAATGAATGAGATAGACCATACTAGCTAGGCAGGGAACCCGGAGTTATAACCTACTCCGATTGAGGTTGTTCTACTTTCCAATGGTAGAACGAGGACACATCTCATGTAGGTACATAGTTATAGAGTATCGAGGGTTTCTTTGTTCTTTAATGTCATCTTTGTTAGAGCAACTCCCGAAGCATACTCACTCAGTGCTATCCTTAGTTCTCATAGAGTAATTTAATAAAGGAGTATATGAAGAGGTACCATATCTTGTTCAGAACCAAATCATAATAAACCTTACCGAAGAGGGTCCACTAGCGCTGCCTACAATGCTTAAGAGGATAGCTCAATGATTTTCCTAAGGATTATTTCATGTTGTTCCAGCCAATCAACCCTAAGTCCACCATTCACACAAGAGGGATACCATTCGGCTTTCACCTTCAAGGATATTACAACTTTTTATCTAAAAGGTTCACAGTTAATGACCTTCTTTACTATGTTTAAGTTCATATTTCAATCACATATATTCATAAAATACAACGTTTCTTTAGCCTACCAAGTCAAGGAGTCACATATTAACATATCTTTCATGCATCAAGAAGGGACTTAGGTATACCTAATTGAAACACAACATTCCTCGTAGCACATACTTATCATCATTCAAGTACTAAATAGGGACACTAAGTCTACCAAACAACATACCACATCAACACATATAAGAATCATCATAGAGTACCTAAGTCACACATAGCCATTTAAGCATAACATGTTAACCCTCACACAATCATATAGAACCTCATCATATATCATCACTTAAGAAGAATAATGACATAGTTACTCATATAAGATCACCTAAACATTATAAGAGTACTATACAACATATCTTCACATTATATTTTATACCTATATCACATCAAACTCCAATTCACATGTTCATACAAGCCAAAAAATCATATACATGATCACCTTAATTTACATAAACATCTTCACATTATACCTTCATATAAGCCCTAAAACATGATACTAATACAATATACATAATTAATGTCGACGAGGCACATTTAATCACAATTTATAAAGTAATGCCGACGAGGCCACATAATTCACAAATATAACACATGAGCACTGTCACCATAAGTGAATTTTACAAATCATCACTATATACAAGAGTTATACATAATATCAAGAGAGTTAGGTCAGCCTACCACCAATCCAAACTCACAACTTCAATCCAAAAAGAAATCAACCAACTCAATACTCAAAGGCTCTTTCCAATAGCAAGGATCACTAATTCAATCCAATAAGCTCAATATACAATGAACCCAAAAATATACAACATTCATGTTATCTAATAGAGATAGACTATAAATCATAAAATCATGATCTATACATATATCAATTATCCTAAGCAATCTACACATGAACATTATTATTTAGCCATAATCAATCTACCCTTAATTTAGTCAAATTGAGAGATTGGAGAAGTTCAAGGGTTCATGGAGAATTTCATTGAAAAACATCAATTATACATTAACAAAATCATATCTTAAGGTTTGAAAATGTTTCATGCAAGACCCATGATTTAGAGTAGAATTGGACTTTTTCATCTTTTTGAAATCGTTGAAATAATCTTTGAAATTGATTCTAAGGTGATATAAAGTCTTAGATGAAGAACTCTCATACCTTATTAGATGAATACAACAAGAAAATTGAGGAAGAAACTCCATTGAAGATCCATCAATAATCTCCATCACTACCTTGGGCTCTCATGGAGGTTTTTGGAGAAACTTTAGGATGGAAAGGGTTCTGATCAATGTTCTAGGGTCTAAATGAGAGTTTAATGACTTAAGTACTCTTAAAATACCCATACACACCTAAAATAACCGTCCTCCTATTTAATACAACTTGGGGTAAATTTCCCAGAACACCCCAAACCAAAACAGTGAAGCAGGCATATTGCAGGCCCATCAACGCCCAATCAAAAATGGACCGTCAACGAGCCTACGCCCCGTAGATTGTGGTATGTTGGTAGGGTATACAACTCCCAAATTTGTAGGATACATAGCCCCTCTAAGGCCTCTTGTGGATCCTAGGTGGAGTCATTCCCGGATGTTGGACCCCAAAACATGCACGTCTAGGTCTTAGGAACATCTCCAATTAAATTCAACACAAACGAACATGTAAAACATGCTAAAAAAACACCCAAACACACAAGGACGTCCAAAGGCTATCTTTCGAACATCTTGGACATTGTTGAACGTTTGACCTCCAAACCTTATCAAACTCAGTATGCTGCCTTTAAACACTATAATTAACCATGTAAGGACCTCATAAACTCATGACACACACATAAGCACATGCAAGAACATAGGTAACTAGTCGCCGAACGTCTTGGTCCCTTGACGTTAGACTTCAAACTCAACCGGATTGACTTCAAAACTCGCATACACACTTATTAATCAAATCATAAGCCTTTAAAATAGTAGTGAAGATCTAGATAAGACTAGTTCATTTTAGGGTCGTTACAACTACCAAATAAAATAAAACTTTCCTAAGATCTTAGGGAGACCAACCACAAAATCCGCAAGTCTTCTTCCCCACTTACATTCCGAAATTTGCATTCTCTAAAGAAAACCTGCAGGCTTTTGATGCTCATATTTTACTTGTTGGCCTTCTTAGCACTTAGCCACAAACTCTAGTATATCTTTCTTCGTGCCAGGCCACCAACAAAGTCATTTCAAGTCTCGGTACATCTTGTCACACCCGGATGAATGGAATATTGTGAAGCAAGCTAGAATACCCATACTCACAGTCTTCCGGCTCAATGCATCTGCCACCACCTTATCCTTACCCGGATGGTACTGGATGGTCACACCATATTCCTTGAGTTACTCCATCCACCTTTGTTGTCTTAGAGTTAGATCTTTTTGAGTGAATAGGTGTTGTAGGCAACGGTGCTCAGTAAATACCTCACACTTAAAACCATGATGATAATGCCACCAGATCTTGAGAAAAAACACTACTTCTTCCAAAGTCAAAATCATGTGTTGGTAATTTGGCTATGTACTTTCTACTGTCACGATACATAAACTATTACATTATTATCATGTAGAAATATTGCACCAAACCTAAATGTGAAACATCACAATGCACAATAAAATATTTACCTCCACCGGTACTGCTTGAATAGGTGCTTTGGTCAAGAGAGTCTTGATCCTTTGAAAGCTCTTACATTTTTCTGCCCACTCAAAAGGTACCTCCTTTTTTGTCAACCTTGTATGATGTGTGGCAATAGAAGCAAAGTTTTAAACAAACCGTTGATAGTAGCTAGCAAGCCCCTTTAAAACTTCAAATTTTGGTTACCCATGTAGGTCAAACCTAGTTACTGACTACTTCAATATTTTGAGTATCTATCCTTACACGTTTCGTAGAAACTACGTGCCCCAAAAAGGCAACTAATGTCAACAAAAATTCAGCATACAACTTTTATTTCCCAATGACACCCATAACAATAAAAAGGTGGTAAGCATGCTTTTTCTTACTCTTAGAATAAATAAAAATTGTAAAAACAATGACAAAGAAATCCAGAATTGGTTTAAACACACCAGTCATCAAACTCATGAAAGTTGCAGGTGCATTTGTCAACCCAAATGACTTAACTAGAAAATCATTGTGCCCATAGCGGGTTCGAAATGTCGTTTTTGGTATATCCTCAAGGATAATCTTTAACTGATGATAGCCAAGCCTTACATAAGTCCTAGAGAAAATGGATGCACCCTGCAACTGGTAAAAAAGATCATTTATTTGAGGTAGTGGATATTTGTTATGAATGGTAACCCTATTCAATTGGTCATATTCTATGCACATTCTTATACTAGCATCGTGTTTCTTAACAAACAAGAAAAGGGAATCCCATGGGGAAGTTCTATGATGCATGAACCCTTTGTCAAGAAGTTCTTTGTTTTGATCTGTAACTTCTCTTAATTTTGCTAGAGCCATACCATTAAAGGAATAGAAATGGGGCAAGTAACAGGTTTCAAATCAATGCAAAAATCTATATCTCTATCCGAGGCATACAAGGAAAATCAGTAGGAAACACTTTTTTAAATTTTGACACCACAACAATAGACTCAATAGAGGGAGACTCGACATCAACATCTCGAATATGAGCCAAATAAGAAAAAAAACATGCACCACTAGTTTCCTAGCATGAATGGAGGATATCATCTTCGCAGGCTTAGGCTTATAAAACCCTTCCAACTCTAACCTTTCCCGAACGCGATCTCTAGAGGAGGAAACTTACTATTATAATTAAGCACAATATAATAGGGGGACAACTAAGTCATGCCTAAGATGATATCGAAGTCAATCATATCAAAGATAACCAAATTAATCCAATATGAAAACTCATAAACAAGATACGACACACAAGATAGACATGAGTGACTATGATAGACTCTCCAACTGGGTAGAAACATGCATGGAGGCATCAAATAGTATATCAAAAATCATATCAAATTCTAATGTGACTCAAACGAACTGTTGCGACCGGGGAGCACCCCCTAGAAGTAACATGGTATACTTTACCTCTCAAAGGTCTTATCAAGCCCATAGTTATCATTCAACATATTGTCATAGATAAATTTAGCGGAAACTTTAAAACTTTCGTATCACATTGTATGCTAGAACATCACTTCGATCATATATATAAAATAACATAAGTCTAAGTCTCTTTTGTCATCTTAGACTCAACATCATTATAATACTTTAGGGACACAGCCCTTATACATAAAACATAACTAAACTATTGCATAACTTTAAATATAAACTTGACATAGGACATCCTTGAATCTTAAGGATTCATTTCTTTGAGCTTGG
Organism: Solanum neorickii; assembly: GCA_027704865.1. Classification (NCBI taxonomy): domain Eukaryota; kingdom Viridiplantae; phylum Streptophyta; class Magnoliopsida; order Solanales; family Solanaceae; genus Solanum; species Solanum neorickii. Next base: position 51,886,832 of record JAKWJC010000363.1, on the reverse strand, counting down.
GCAACACATTTCAAGCCCTTCATGATAGAGACATCCTTAAGCATCCATAACCTACACTTAGTGTAAAAAATGTTAAGAAGAATGATGTTAATACAAGAATGCACTAAGTATGGCAACCATGCAAACATGCATTTAAAAGGAACATTTTACATGAAACCATGCAGCATGGTGATTAAAAAAAAACTAATTAAACAAGGATTCTAATTTCTGGAAATCTGCCAAAACGCGGCTGGATCGACGGACTACTCGACGGACCGTCGTAGTCATGACGGACCGTCGTAGTCATGACGGACCGTCGTGGGATCCGTCGTCCCATACTTGTCCAATTTCTTCTGCTTCTTTCTTCATTCCCCTCGACGGCAAGTGTGACGGACCCTCATAGGCACGACGGTCCGTCGAGGGTCTTCGTTTCAAAATACTTCAACTCTTGAAATCTGGGTACTGGGATCACTTCTCTGATCTTCACAACGGACCTGCAGGACGGACCGTCATGGCCATGACGGACCGTCACAAACTTCGTGATCCCACACTTGGTCAGAATTCCCCATCTTCCTTCAGCAGCTCCTCTACGCTACCACCTACGGATCGTCACAAGCACGACGGACCGTCATAAGCTCCGTAGGTGGTCTCTTCTGCAATTTTTTTGCTCAAAATCTCCGCATTCAGCTTTGGACAGATTTCCTGCAAAACAAAGAGAAACTTATATCAAGATTAGCACAAAAGGCTTTTGGACATACTAAACTTAAGGAAAAAGCATTAATTATACCGTGAAACCACGGTATATCAACACCCTCAACTTAAATTCGTTGTTTGTCCTCAAGCGACGCACTATGACTCACTACACAATCTTTGTACAATAGTATTCATGTTTTATCCTTTGCAATCATTTGGCTATCAATCCCGATTAATCCCATCAAATCTATGCATGCTATCACTATTAGGCTTGAATTTTGTGGGATTCGAACATGACACAGACTCACCATGCACCAACACCTATCATCTTCAATTTCTCACCGAGGTGCTAACAATTCCGGTATTGCAACTAGTGTCCTCACTTTAGAACAAAATCCTCATTTTTCACACAATGATTTCAGTTTGAGTATAAGGATTATATTTCAACACTCGCTCTCAGAACAAAGTCACACTCATTCATACCTATTGCCATAAGTTTGCCCTTATTTTCACTGCCTTAAGTTCGCTATACAACCCTTAGGATCACGATAGGACTTTTTTTTTTTTTAGCTTGTAACGTAGGCTCAGAGTCAGGTAGGGTATATTTAGGTATACTTTAGTAACTTTTTGCCCTCCTTGACATATCGGCTAAACCTTCCACCCTATATCACTTTATCTTGCCCAGTTTCTTCTATTCTTTCACCTTGCTGTTTCCCTTCTTTCTTCATTTGCGTAAGTGACTCTTTTCTTTTCTTGTTTGTAATTCTTGAATATTTTTTTTTTTATAAGTTCTTGAGTCACTTCACTTTTGTTCTTTCTCTCTCTTAGTTCTTTCAACCCCACTTTCCAGGGCATTCCTCAAAACAGCCACCCTCAACTCATGGCTTTGCCATGAGTCAAGGTACACAATACCCAAAATCGGGTCAGGGCCATAACGAAGGTTGTTTATACATTAGCCACCCTCAACTTATGCTTTTGGCATAAGCTGAGGTGCACATGTCCAAGGAGGGACCAGGGCCAACATATTGTTCCCAGAAAAGGTCAGTTGGGGTGAAAAAGAAAGGTCTAATTTTAAGCTCAAATTATTTGGATCAAAGAAGGATAACTTTCATTTGGTTTCTTTATTTAGGCTAGAAATGGGCTATATTGAATAAGGGCCTATGATCATTTCCTAATTGTTTGTTACAGCTTACTTTTAGCAGGACTAACCAGGCAAGTTCTAGCTCAGTACCAATAGTGGACTATTCAACTTTCCTCACACTCACTTGACATCTCATCACTATACCAGATTATCAGACACCTAGTTTGACTTGAAGATTTAGGGTAATGCAATGGTGTAACTCTATTTCATGTTTAGAGCCACACAATTATCAGTTACTACGCCTAGTCATGCAACATTTTCCAGTTTTATCGGGATATCATTTTAGCCATCATGCTTCAGAGTTAAACTTATGTACAAAAGATATAACGTGCCGGTTCAACAGAAAAATAATCAGTCTTTTGGGGAAAAAAGAACACAGGCAAGAAAACCCCAAAAGAGGATAGTGAGTTGGGCTACTCAGACTCCACCCTAACACTCACTTTCCATTTACCCCACCCCCCCCCACAAAAAGCATGCAATTGTCCCCAATGCATAAAAAAATCTAAAGAATAGAGGGGTAGGTGAAGCAAACCTGTGGCGCATAGCGCCGTCGATCAGCAAGCTGGTGGGTCCAATTTCTCGGAACCCACAGCCTCTGCAATCTGGACACCATCAGTGGTGTCCTCAGCAATCTGGACACCCTCAGTGGTGTCCTCGGCAACAACCGCACCCTCAGTGCCTCCGGCGGTCTCTACAGTATGGGAGCTAGAGGCCCCAGCCGTTATCTGTGATGCTCGGATCTGGTGTGCCTCCGCCTCAGCGATTGAGGCTCTCCTCGCGGCGCTCCTTCTTCTTCGCTCGCGCCTCATCCTCTCCTCGATCCCTACGCCTCTTGGCACTCTCTGGAGGGGGGGATGGTGGAATTTCAGAAGTAGTGAACAGTGCTGCCAACACTGTGTCCTCAGCAGGCTCGGCAGAAGGGGCCTCAGAATCCGGCACCCTCGACGCTAGTATCGTGGCGATGTCGGCACGAAGACTGTCGACTGCAGTCTGAAGAGTCGACACATCTACCGGAGGGGCTGGTCGAGCTAACACTCGCAACTCGAAGGCGTCTATGCGCTGGTTAACCTCAGCAATCTTCCGCTGCATCATCCTCTCTGTACGCGCTTCCGACTCAGTAATAGACTTCAGCATCCACGGCTGGATATGGTGCAGAAGAGTGGCCATTTGCGTCTCCAGTTTTTGGACCCTAGCAAGCGGGGCCAGTAACGGTAGAGGGGCTGTGTGAGAGGAGCTCGGGGCTATGCTACTACCCGGGATAGACTCGACCGGGGTAGTGTCAGTAGATGCCTGTGTAGACGGTCGGGCCTGGGCAACCGTATCCACAAGATCATCAACAAGAGGTGGCAGCTCTGGACGTGGCCCTCTGCGTGGTGCCAACTCATTGGCCTCGTCTCTGATGAGGCCGACATCAACGGTGCCCGGCGGGGACTTCAACTGATCTATGTGCCACACGGGCACACCTGCAGACCTGCAAAGGGAAAAGATCATGCACGGAAAGGGGTAGGTGGTGGTGACCTTGAATGCCCTCTCGTGCATGACTGCCTGGAGAAGCCATGCATAGTCCACCTCAAAGCCGGCTATCATCGCCGCCATCAGCACTGCTCGATCCCAGGTGACTATGTTATCAGCAGCTGTGGGGGAAAGGCAGTGACGCACGAGCAGCCACAAGAACTTGGCGACGAACGTGAGGTTGGCCTTCTTGATGGCCCCCTTCGGCTCAGTGACCCAGTCGGCACCCTCTCCGTCGACTGATATGTGCAGGGCCATCCACCTCTTGGTGGTCTCTCTCAGTGTCCGCTCGCGCATGAAGTGTCCATCCTTGACTATCTGCCAGCGATAGTCAAACTCGGCAGTGGTGGGGGTCCGCGTAGCCTCAGCACTCTCGCCGTATAGGAACCGGCGGATGGCGGGCAGGGAAATGTCGACCTGCACACCTCGGACTAGAACCTGCTCCAATGGGGCCTGTTTCGCGGGAGCAGCCCGCCTGTCGATCTGTGATCGGAGAGTTGCTACGTAGGATGCGTAGAACTCTCGGACCATCTCCTCACTGTATCGTCCCAATGGACGGGCTGTCCACTCTAGGCGATGCCTGGTGAAGATGTTGTGGATCTCCGGCATCGAGGGGAGACTCCCTGTAAGTACCCCCCGCGCTCCAGGGTGAGTGTTCTAGACATTACTCCTTTATCGGTCAAGAACTTCGCGTCGGAGTAAATCTGAAACTGGCCTTCAACGCACCACCGGTTTGGCTGGTCAGAGGCTGGAGTGGGGGCCGGGGCTGGTGCGCCGGATGTGGAGTCTGAACTGTCAGCCTCATCAGACGAGGCCGACGCTGCAGCAGTGGCGGGTGCGGGAACCTCAGCAGATCCTGAAGCTTCCTCGGACCAGGATACTCCTAAGGAGCCAGACGCTCCTTCCTCGTTTGTGGCCGACCCAGAGGTGTGCCGGTCAGTGTGCGCTCCTCATCAGACTGGGAGGCAGTGACTACGCCGGACGCCACCGTCTTCTTGGGTGTGGCTCGGGGGGCACGTGCAGCACGGGAAGGGGCGGAGGTGCCTGGGGCATGTATTCAGGGTCTCGCTCATCATCAGACCTGATGATCAAGCGTGCAGACGGGGCCACAGACTTGGATCGCCCGCGTGCGTAAGCTCGGTCTTGCTTGGGTGCCATGGTCGATAGTACCTGAAAAGGTTCACTATTAGTACGAGTCATGTCAAACAAGACAAGCAAGCCCATACAACATAAAACATTAAAATAGTGTGTTAGTGATAGTGAAACTGTATCACACGACGGACAGATGACGGCTCGTCGTGGATACGACGGACCGTCATGAGGTCCGTCGTGTTGTACTTGGTCGAAGTTCAGAGAAAGAACCCTGAAAGAGGGGTCTCTGATCATCATGACGGTCAAGCAGGACGGACCGTCGAGTGTACGACGGCCCGTCGTAAGTGTCCGTCGTAAGAAACTTAGACAAGTTTTAGAGACCCTTAGAAACAGGGTCTCTGACAACCATGACGGTCGTGAAGGACGGACCGTCGTGGGAGTAACGGTCCGTCGTAAGTGTCCGTCGTTGGACACTTGGAAAAATTTTGGAGACCCTTTTCAGAGGGGTCTCTGACAACCATGACGGTCGTGCAGGATTGACCGTCGTGGGTGTGACGGTCCGTCGTAAGTGTCCGTCGTTGGACACTTAGAAAAGTTTAAGACCCCCTTAGAAACAGGGTCTCTGACAACCATGACGGTCGTGCAGGACGGACCGTCGTGGGTGTGACGGTCCGTCATAAGTGTCCGTCGTTAGACACTTGGAAAATTTTGTGGAGACCCTTTTCAGAGGGGTCTCTGACCACCATGACGGTCGTGCAGGACGGACCGTCGTGAAGAAAACGGTCCGTCACAGGCGTCGTTGGGGAGGGTGCTAGGGCTTATGCGACGGACCCTACGACGGTCCGTCGTGTACACGACGGACTGTCATCGTGGTCTCGTTCTGACTATCAGAGACAGAACTGTAAGTACCCTAAGCAACCCCAATGAACCCACGTGGTCTTGTAGTGTTGTGGACCTATATGTGTCTATCCCAACTACCTAGGAAACTATTAATGTGAAATCACCTATGTCTAGGGTTATGAACATGGCAAATGCAAACATGTAGAGCCTAGGTCTAGATATAAGCATATCAAGGGAACAAGATACGACTAAGAACAAATCTAATACTAACAAATAAATAAAAATACAAGAGAAATGAGTACAAATTTAGAGACACATACCTTGGAAATGGAGAAAACACAAGTGGGGAATGATTCAGGTAGCAAGTAGATACCAAAAACAGCAGCACCGACAAGTAACTGATAGTGATAAAGTTTGGGGAGATTGTGGAGGCAATGATCAGTGGGGGGAAGTTGAAAAGAGAGGGGAGATGAGAGGGATGAGGAAATAATGGGGAAAATGGAGGGGCGGGAGTATAACGGTCAGATTTTGAAAAGGGTCGTCCGGGTCGGGTCGGGTTAATTTCATTAAACACACGACGGTTCCCCGACGACGGTCCGTCGCATGTGTGACGACCCGTCGTGGGTTTCGTCGTGTGTGCCCTAAATTCAAACTGATAAAAACGTACCTGGTGTGACGGATGAATACGACGGTCCGTCACGTGTGCGACGGTCCGTCACGTGTGCGACGGTCCGTCGATGTATCCGTCGGTGGCTGCTGTAGAGTTTTTTTTCTGCAGAATTTCCTGGTGATGTGCCTGCAAATTTAAAACCCATTAATAGAAAAATGCTACTATTAAAAAGACGATAAGTATTGGGTTGCCTCCCAACAAGCGCCTGATTTAATGTCGCGGCACGACTGGGACCACTTGATTACTCAGACTTCATCAAGATGGTATGCCTCGATCACTTCATTCGCCGATTCAGCATGCCCGAGATAGATTTTTATGCGCTGTCCATTCACCTTGAACCGCACACCCTCCTTAGTTTCCAATTCAACTTCTCCATGAGGAATAGTTGGGTAACCGTGTAAGGACCAGTCCATTTGGACTTGAGTTTGCCTGGAAACAAGCGTAATCTGGAATTGAATAGAAGCACTAAATCCCCGACCATAAACTCTCGTTTTTCAATTTTGTTGTCATGATACTTCTTCATCTTTTCTTTATATAGGGCTGAGCTTTCATAGGCTTTCAAGCGAAATTCATCAAGTTCATTCAACCCATTTAACCGTTGCTCTGCAGCTTCGCTCCAATCCATTTTTAACTTCTTCATAGCCCACATGGCTTTATGCTCTAACTCAATCGGAAGATGACAAGCTTTCCCATATACAAGTTGGTATGGAGACATACCTATGGGAGTCTTATAAGCTGTCCGGTAGGCCCACAGAGCATCATCAAGCCTCCTTGACCAATCTGTTCGACTAGAATTCACTGTTTCGGACAATATCTGTTTGATCTCCCGATTCGATACCTCAACTTGCCCACTAGTTTGAGGGTGGTAAGGCGTGGCCACATTATGGCGAACACCGTATTTCTCCAATAACCCCTTGAACAATCTGTTACAGAAGTGGGAACCCCCATCACTAATAATGGCCCTTGGAGTGCCAAAACGGGAGAATATATTCTTTTTCAAGAATGCAGTGACACTCTTCCCTTCATTGTTTGCGAGAGCTATGGCTTCGACCCATTTAGATACATAATCAACTGCTACAAGAATGTACTTCATCCCATGAGAACTCACAAAAGGCCCATAAAGTCAATACCCCACACATCAAATAACTCAATCACAAGAATGGGGTTTAGAGGGAGCTCTTGCTTTCTTGAAATACCACCCTCTCGTTGACATTTGTCACATGATTTAGCAAACCCATGAGCATCTTGATGAAGAGTTGGCCAATAGTACCCACATTGCAATATCTTGTGAGCGGTTCGGATACCACTGTGATGTCCGCCAATAGGTGAAGAATGGCATGCCTCCAATACACTTAACATTTCACATTCTGGCACACAACGCCGAATAAGCCCGTCGGCACAACTCCTATACAAGTATGGTTCATCCCAAAAGAACTTCTTCACATCGTACATGAACTTTTTCCTTTGATGAAAGGACAAGTCTGATGGAACAATATCACTAGCCAGATAATTCGCAAAATCTGCGAACCATGGAATCAAGTCTTGTGAAGCAGCCAATACATGTTCATCGGGGAAAGTATCATCAATGTCAGTCTTATCCCCTAACTCTCTCATAGCTTCATCCTCTAGACGGGACAAATGATCAGCAACTTGATTTTCAGTCCCTTTTCTATCCAGCACTTCAAAGTCAAATTCTTGCAGCAGTAATACCCAACGAATCAGCCTTGGTTTCGCATCCTTTTTCGCCATCAAATATCTCAGTGCTGAATGGTCAGTATGCACTATGACTCTAGTACCTAGCAAATAGGAGCGAAATTTCTCAAAAGCAAAGACTACTGCGAGGAGTTCTTGCTCAGTCACTGTGTAGTTCTTCTGGGCTTCATTTAGGGATTTACTAGCATAGTAAATTGGGCGAAGGATTTTGTTTCTTCTCTGTCCCAATACTACACCAAGAGCCACCCCACTAGCATCGCACATTACCTCAAATGGACTGTTCCAATCCGGAGAAATAATAATAGGTGCAGACACTAACTTCTCTTTTAGCTCACCGAATGCTTTAAGACAGGACTCATCAAAACAAAATTTACATTCTTTCTCCAGTAGTTTGCACAATGGGTGTGCAATCTTTGAAAAGTCTTTGATGAATCTCCGATAAAAACCTGCATGCCCAAGAAAGCTTCTCACACCTTTCACAGAGATCGGCGGGGGAAGTCTCTCTATTACCTCAACTTTAGCTCGATCAACCTCTATGCCCTTTTCTGAAATGCGATGACCCAACACAATACCCTCTTTCACCATGAAATGACACTTTTCCCAGTTTAGTACTAAATTGCAGTCTTCACATCTCTTAAGGACCTCAGATAAATTGGACAAACATCGCTCGAATGAATCACCAACCACAGAAAAATCATCCATAAAAACTTCTATAGTATCCTCCACCATGTCAGAAAATATTGACATCATACATCTCTGAAAGGTTGCGGGTGCATTGCACAACCCAAACGGCATTCTTCTGAACGCAAAGGTCCCATATGGACAAGTGAAAGTGGTTTTCTCTTGATCTTCTGGTGCAATAGAAATCTGATTATACCCCGAATACCCATCAAGAAAACAATACCACCCTTTTCCGGCAAGTCTATCCAACATCTGATCCATGAAGGGCATAGGGAAATGGTCTTTTTCAGTCCATGAGTTCAGTTTACGGTAATCCATACACACCCTCCATCCAGTAACCGGTCTCATTGGGACAAGTTCATTCTTTTCGTTGGGGACCACAGTCATTCCCCCTTTCTTAGGTACACACTGAACTGGGCATACCCAACTACTATCAGCGATTGGATATATGACTCCGGCATCCAACCACTTGATGATTTCCTTCTTCACAACCTCTTGCATAGGAGGGTTCAAGCGTCTCTGATGCTCAACACTCGGCTTATGATCAGGCATGAGTTGGATTTTATGAGAGCAAATACCGGGGTGAATCCCAATAATGTCCGCAATAGTCCACCCAATAGCTCTTTTGAACCTTTTTAGTATCATCACCAAACTCTGAACCTGTTGTGCATCCAAGTCTGACGCAATGATTACCGGCAAAGTGTCACCCTTTCCTAAGAATTCATACCTGAGATGAGGTGGGAGAGCTTTTAGTTCTAATTTTGGAGCTTCCTCTATAGATGGTTTCGCGGGTGGGGACTCGCGATTCTTCATATCAAGCTCAAATTTCTTTGGTTTAAACCGAACATCACCTCGGTCAAGAGCAGCGACTAATGACTCATACTCTTCAATGCAATCGCTATCGAAGTTCATTATCACTGCCGCTAATGCTTCGAACCTAGACGTTCTTCAATTTGTGTCTCAAATGTCTCACCCATGTTGTAGGATATCGCAGATGCCGATTGGAGCTCACCACTCTGCTTCATGGACCTACAAATGTTAAAGGTTACTTCCTCATTGTTCAACCGAAATTTCATCTGCCCCTTTTCCATGTCTACTAAGGCTCTTCCCGTAGCAAGGAATGGTCTCCCAAGAATAATGGGCACTTCAAAATCGACTTCGCAATCAAGAATAACAAAATCTGCTGGAAATATGAACGACTCCACTTTTACTAACACATCGTGGAGTATCCCTATAGGCCGTTTTACTGTTCGATCGGCCATCAGTAGCCGCATCCCAGTGGGTTTTGGATCACCCAAACCCAACTTCTTGTAAATTGAGAGGGGCATGAGATTTATGCTTGCCCCCAGATCACATAATGCTTTCGCAAAATGTAATAGCCCGATTGTACAAGGAATGGTGAACGCACCCGGATCTTCTTTCTTTTGGACCAGAGATCTTGTAGCAATAGCACTACAATGCTGCATTCTATCATCATCCTCAAAAGTGACCGATCTTTTCTTTGTGACCAGATCTTTCATAAACTTGGCGTAACCGGGCATTTGTTCTAAAGCTTCTACCAAAGGGACATTGGTAGAAAGTTGCTTCAACATTGTTATAAAACGCCGGTATTTACCATCCTCGGTTTTTTTCACTAATCTCTGAGGAAATGGGGGTGGTGGCCTAGGCATAGGAGTCACCTTTTTAGACACTTCAGCATCTTTTGCAGTGTTATCATCTAATTCAGCATCAACTTCTACCAATTTATCAGATTCTGTTGTCACCTTATTCTCATCAGATGGCATAGGTGGATCAATGGTTTGCTTGCCACCGCGAGTAGTAATTGCCATACAATGTCCATCATTTTTCGGATTTTGGACAGTGTTGCTAGGAAGAGTGCCAGGTTGCCGTGTGTTCACAGTTGCAGATAATTGGGCCAATTGTAACTCAAGTTGCTTAATTGATATTGCATGGGTATCAACTTTTTGCCCAATACCCGCTAGATCATTCCTCAACTCTTTATTTTGCTCATCACTAGCATCGAACCTCCTCATCATCTTATGCAACATATCCTCAACTCGCGACATACTACCTCCACCATCCCTGGGAGTAACTTCACTATTTTGAGGAGGAACATAGGGTCCATTCCTGTCGTTTCTGTTACCATAGCTACCCCTGTTGAAGTTGTTGTCGCGATTGTAGTTTCCATCTCGGACATAATGACCCTCACGATTGTAGTTACCATAGTTCCGACCTTGGTTCCCTTGACCTTGGCACCAATTTTCCTGATTAGAGCCTTGGGCACTTGGTCGGAAATCCCCCATCTGTTCATTCACTGCATAGGAATCCTCTTCATAATAACACTCATCGTTTGGAGGTGGTGGTTTAGCCAAGTAGTTGACTGCATTAATCTTTTCTGCACCCCCAACGACATGTTTTAGTACCAACCCAAGCTCAGTTCTCATCTGATCCATTTCTTCACGAATATCATCTGTGGCTGGGTTGTGAGTGGACTGCACTGCGAAGGTGTTTCTCCCTGTATCGGACTTCCTAGTACTCCAAGCTTTGTTGTTACGGGAGATTTTCTCTAACTTCTCAGCAATCTCAGCGTAAGGACATTCTCCATAAGATCCCCCTGCTATAGTGTCCAGCACCGCTTTATTGTTATCATCCTGTCCCCGATAGAAGTATTCCTTCAGTGACTCATCATCAATACGGTGATTTGGGACACTTCTCAAGAATGAGGTGAATCTATCCCAAGAACTACTAACCGACTCTCCTGGTAGTGCCACAAAGTTATTCACCCTGTCTTTGTGGTTTAATTTCTTGGAGACCGGATAGTAGCGTGCTAAAAAGGCATGTGGATCCTCAGAAGGTAGCCCTGAAAACAAACCTCTGGCAGTGAGCATTTGCATCAGACTACTAGTTACCACAAAAGTGTGGCCTGTGGGTAAAGGAGGCAGAACCAGTGGCCCATCTGAATCTGCTATGTTATCATAGCCTCTGTAGTATGCTTGGGGCCGTGGAGCGGGATTCTGTCCCCTCTGTTGATGTTCACCCGGAGCATTGGGTAACATCTGACCCTGAACATCAGCAGGAGCTGGGATGTTCTGGTTTGGGTCCTCATCATTGATTCCCAAGTTTTGATTCATGTTGCGCAGTGTAACTCACGATCATAGGGAAAAAATGGTTCTCTTCCGCTCCGTGTATTTGGCATACAGGGAGAATAGTTCTGCAAGGAAATCAAAAACAATAAAACAAAGTAAAATCAAGAAAATATCAACTAAACTATAGTAATAAGTTCAAGTTAATCTAAAAGCTAAATTCCCCGGCAACGGCGCCAAAATTTGATACGCTCAAACTTACTTCTCAAATGAGAAGTAAAGCGGTCGTGTCAAGTAAATAACCCAACTAGTGAGGTTGGGATCGTTCCCACGAGGAAAATACTCTAGACTTAACTTTAACCTAGTATTACTATCGTTTGGTCAATAACTTTCTTGGAAAGTAAAAATATAAAAAGGGGGAATTTGTATTACCTAATGAGTAAAATAACTAATGTAGTTGAAAGAGACAGTTGACAGCTTTTAATAGTGGGTTTTAATCAATGAATTAAAACAACTAGGGTTTACGTGTTCCCCACAGGTTCGTAACTTGATAATTCTAACTATAACAATTCTTTCCTAGTATCTTGCATGCAAAGTGATAAGTTATGTATTTCTAAATCCTTGGTCCGGCATCTAGAAAATCTCACTCCGCACCTTGGTCCGGCTACGTGTGTTGCTTTCCTAACCCTTATCTTTACCTCATATTAAGCATCGTATTCGATATTTGACTAAGTTATCACCTTGTACCAATCAATACTAGCCTATTAAATAGTATACACTAAATCTATGTTAATAATTCTTTTCCTATTAGCTACCTCCTTGGTCCGGCAAGTAGCATTAAGGCGAGTTCTAACGTTGATCATCCGTTAAAAAGACTTCTAAGCGAAAGAATTATTAATACATGCAAGACACTATTCTAGAATTGTTATTTTAGTTAGGGTTTATCTCATTACTTGCCTATGGTTCCCACAACCCTAGTTATGGAATTTAGTTACTCATAGCCATAAACACAATATTCAAATATGTTAAATTAGAATTCATGTACTTACTTCAATGAGAAAGAATAAAGTCCAAAAATATGCTTGATTAATCACCAAAAAATCACTTGTATCAATCTCCAATAATCAAACACTCAAAAACACCAAGTCTAATAATCACAAAGTCTAACTATATGGAATTTGATAATCAAAGAGTCTAACCCCAAAAACGAGGTTTTTCGAACTATTTATAACAAAATAAAATTAAAAAAAAAACTAATTAAACAAGGATTCTAATTTCTGGAAATCTGCCAAAACGCGGCTGGGTCGACGGACTACTCGACGGACCGTCGTAGTCATGACGGACCGTCGTGGGATCCGTCGTCCCATACTTGTCCAATTTCTTCTGCTGCTTTCTTCATTCCCCTCGACGGCAAGTGTGACGGACCGTCATAGGCACGACGGTCCGTCGAGGGTCTTCGTTTCAAAATACTTCAACTCTTGAAATCTGGGTACTGGGATCACTTCTCTGATCTTCACAACGGACCTGCAGGACGGACCGTCAGGGCCATGACGGACCGTCACAAACTTCGTGATCCCACACTTGGTCAGAATTCCCCATCTTCCTTCAGCAGCTCCTCTACGCTACCACCTACGGACCGTCACAAGCACGACGGACCGTCATAAGCTCCGTAGGTGGTCTCTTCTGCAATTTTTTTGCTCAAAATCTCCGCATTCAGCTTTGGACAGATTTCCTGCAAAACAAAGAGAAACTTATATCAAGATTAGCACAAAAAGGCTTTTGGACATACTAAACTTAAGGAAAAAGCATTAATTATACCGTGAAACCACGGTATATCACATGCCTTTTTGTGAAAACATCATAAAACTTTGATATAATAAGCATTATAATATTCACATACTTAATTTAGGCATATTTTTATGGTCACAACATTACATAAAATAATACATTGAATTTAAGGCATATATGTACCCCTTTACAGTACACATATTTCATTTACACTGAACTTCTTT